>MU665307.1:76671-126558 GCA_026770625.1 Nicotiana glauca
TCTCAATATGAGAATTTTACGATGAAGGATGGAGAAACTATCCAAGAGATGTATACTAGCTTCACTACACTGACAAATGAACTTAAGTCTCTTGGAAGGATTATTCTTGAAGAAGACAAGGTTGAGAAAATCTTGACAAGAGTTCTCCCAGTTGCTTGAGAAAGTAAAATCATTGTTATTCAGGAATCCAAGAATATGGCTACTCTCAGACTTGATGGACTGATTGAAAATCTTACTGCATATGAACTAAGACGGCAAACCATGAAGATGGATACAACCAAAAAGGAGAGAAGCCTAGCTCTCAGAATTGCTGAAGGTTCAGATCTGGAAGATAATGAGATGGCTATGATCACTAGAGATTTCAAAAAGTATCTGATGAGAGGAAAGGGTTCATCAAGAGGTACAACCTTCAATAAGTCAAGAGCTCCTGAGAAACAGACCAATGAGGGTTGTTATAAGTGTGGTAAGACTAATCACATGATCAATAATTGCCTCAATGGGAAACTGAGTGGAAGAAAGAAATGGCTGAACGAAGGAACAGGTTCAACCAAAAAGGAACAAAGGTTCAACCAAGGCTATGGTTGTTGCTTGGGAAGAAACCTCAGATGAAGACTCAGAAGATGAAGCTGAAGAAGAGCAAGCTCTTATGGCCATCGGAGAATCAGATGATGAGCAAGAGGTCCAAGTGAAAGGGAGGAGCCAAATATGGTATATGGATAGTGGCTGCTCAAAACATATGACTGGGAACAAGGACCAGTTCCTTTCACTTAAGGACCTAAAAGGAGGTAATATCCCTTTTGGTAATGGAAATAAAGGTGAGATCATTGAGGTTGGAAAGGTTGGTAAGACAGAGTCTCATTCCATTGAGAATGTCTACTTGATAGATAGATTGAAATATAGCCTGATAAGTGTGTCACAACTGTGTGACAGACGTAACATTGTAGCTTTCACCTCTACCAAATGCTTTGTGATTAACCTTACCAGTGACAAGATTGTTTTGCAGGGAAAAAGAGTTAACAATATTTACATTGTAGATTTGTCAACTCTTTCAGAAAATGAACTCACTTGCTTAAGTGTATTAGTTAATGATCCCCTCCTGTGGCGCAAAAGACTTGGTCATGCCAGTCTAAATCAGCTAAACAAATTAGTCTCCAAGAACTTGGTGATAGGTTTACCTAAATTAAAAGAAGACAAATTTTGTGAGGCATGTGCAAGGGGAAGTAGGTAAGGTCATCCTTCAAATCCAAGAAAATGGTAAGTACGTCCAAGACGTTGGAACTGGTTCATATAGAACTTTGTGGTCTAATGAGAACCATGAGCAGAGGTGGAAAGAAATATGTAATGGTGCTTGTTGATGATTATTCTAGATTTACCTGGGTACTATTTCTGACATCTAAACATGAAGCATTTGAAATGTTTACTGCTTTTGTTAGAAAAACTCAGAAACAATTAGGAAATCAACCTGCATCTATTAGGTCTGATCATGGAACTGAATTTGAAAATGCAAAGTTTGCTGAATACTCTGATGAAAATGGTGTAGATCATAACTTCTCTACACCTAGGACTCCTCAGAAAAATGGAGTAGTTGAAAGAAAGAACAGGACCCTTGAGGATATGGCAAGGACCATGCTTCTTTCTAGTAAATTACCTCGCAGCTTCTGGGCAGATGCTATAAACACTGCATGCTACATAATCAATATATGCATGACTAGACCTCTTGTTGAGAAAACTTCCTATGAGTTACTTAAAAGGAGAAAACCAAACATATCCCATCTTAGGGCATTTGGTTGCAAGTGCTATGTGCATAATAATTGAAAAGACTCCCTAAGTAAGTTTGATCCCATAAGTGATGAGGGATTATTCTTGGGATATTCTTTACATAGCAAAGCATATAAAGTGTTCAATAAAAGAACTTTGTATGTAGAAGAAAGTGTGCATGTTGTATTTGATGAAACTAACATTTTTTCTGAGAGACATGAACATGAAGATGAAGCCATTGGACTGGTAAAAGAATTGACTGAATATACAGCACAAGTCAAAGTGGCATCAAAAGAAGGAATAGGTGATGGAACAGGTCCTTCTACTCAGGGAAACATAATAGGGGGAACTAATCAGGGAGAAATTGAAACAAACTCTATAAAAGAACTTGTTCATGAACCTGTTCCTCAGAAATAGAACAAAGGAGAAACATCTAGTAGAAACCAGTTGGTTGTGAAATCCCACAAGTATCAAAGTTCTTATCCCATTGAGAACAACATTACTGATCCAACATCTGGAGTCAAAACTAGATCTCAACTAAAGAATCTGTGTGCATTTGATTCTTTTCTATCTCTTATCGAACCTAAAAATATTGTTAAGGCTTTGCAGGATGCAGATTGGATAAATGCTATGCAGGATGAACTCAACAAATTTGAAAGAAGTCAAGTCTGGCATCTAGTTCTAAGACCTAAGGACAGATCAGTCATTAGCACAAAATAGTTCTTGAGGAACAAACGTGATGAAGATGTAATAATTACAAGAAACAAGTCAAGGCTGGTGGTTCAAGGCTACAGCCAAGAGGAAGGAATTGACTATGATGAGACTTTTGCTCCAGTTGCAAGACTAGAGGCAATCAGACTCCTCATAACCTTTGCAACACACATGGAATTCACTCTCCATCAGATGGATGTCAAAAGTGCCTTCCTGAATGGCTACCTAAAGGAAGAAGTGTTTGTGAAACAACCTCCAGAATTTGAAAGCAAGGAATGTCCTGAGCATGTGTACAAGTTAGACAAAGCTCTATATGGGCTCAAGCAGACCCTAGAGCTTGGCATGAATGTCTAGCAAAATTCCTACTGGAGCATGGTTACAAAAGAGGTAAAATTGACAGTACCTTATTCTTAAGGGAAAAAGGTAAGGAATTCCTTGTTGTGCAAATATATGTTGATGACATAATATTTGGGGCCACTACTGATAGGTTGAGTAAGTACTTTGCAAAACTAATTGGTAGTGAGTTTGAAACGAGCATGATGGATGAACTTAACTTCTTCTTAGGCTTGCAGATCAAACAAAGTTCAAATAGAACCATGATCCATTAGGAGAAGTATACAAAAGAACTAATCAAAAAGTTTAAAATAGAGGACTCTAAAGAAATAGATACACCTATTGCAACTGCCACTAAATTAGATGTTGATGAACCTGGTTCATCGCTTGATCAAAAGTTATATAGGGGTATGATTGGTTCACTCTTGTATCTTACTTCCAGCAGACCTGACATTGTTTTCAGTATAGGGCTTTGTGCTCGTTTTCAGGCAAATCCAAAAGAGTCTCACTTGAGTACTGTCAAGAGGATATTGAGATATCTGAAAGGCACCACTGATTTGTGTCTTTGGTATCCCAAAGGTAGTAATTTCAATCTAGTAGGATATCCTGATGCTGATTATGCAGGTTTCCTAGTGGATAGGAAGAGCGCCTCAGGTATGGCACACGTCCTTAGTTCATGTCTTGTGTCATGGGCTACCAAAAAGCAAAATTCAGTAGCCCTATCTATTGCTGAAGCTAAATATGTTGCTGCTTCTTCTTGTTGTGCTCAATTGCTATAGATCAAACAACATCTGGTAGATTTGGAATTGAAATGGGATGTATACCAATATTCTGTGATAACACTAGTGCTATAAGTATGACAAAGAACCTTGTCCATCATAAAAGGACCAAGCACAAAGATGTTAGACACCACTTCTTAAGAGATAACTATGAGAAATGATTGATTTTAATAGAATTATGTGCTACTGATAAACAAATAGCTGACATCTTCACTAAAGCATTAAGTAGGGAAAACTTTGAGAGGAACAGGTTGGAATTAGGGATGATTAAGATCACCTGAAAGGTCCAGTTCAGAATGCACTATGAAAAAAAAATCTTTTGGTTAGAAGTTCTGACTTTATGTAAATATCTAGACTAATTCTTACTCAGTCTCATTCTCTAATCATTATACTCCTATGACATGTGTTTATATTGACTCACTGATCTCTTACAAAGTTTTTTCTATTCTGACGTTTGAGGCATGATCAAGAGAAGTTCTACTTGAAGAACCTGGTTCATCAGTATATGCTTATAAGAAAGTTCAAGTATGCTTTCTATAATTAGTATAATTAGAAAGATAAATTTTTCAATCATGACAGAAGTCCTACATTCATCAAATTCCCAGAAATTCTATCCGTTGAGCATTGAACCAGTTTCATTCTCCTAGAACTCTAAAGAAAATGAGATTTTTGCCTAAAATCTAGCGTCGCCTATTAATCACTAAGAGACTAGAATTCTAAGGTGATTAGACCTCTAATTGACTCCTACAAAAAGCTACCATTTCTTCCATTACTCCTAATCATCTTTAAATACTCACCACACCCTTCCTCATTATTTCATAACCGTCAAAAAACCCTCTCCAACTCTGATCATCTCTCCTCTCCAAAATTCCAGAATTCCCAAACTCTTCAAGAAACAATTCACCATGTCTAACCCCCAAGATAATCGTGGCACTCCCCTACCTTTATCTCCTTCGAACACATCCTCATCTACTCATCCTATTGAAAACCCAAAACCTAGGTTTCGTAGGCAGAAAATGCTAGCTAGAAAAACTGTATCTTCTGGTCCTCTGAGAAAAATCCTAAATGAAAAATTGAAGGCTAGCCACCAGAAGAAGGAAAGCTCTACTAAAGATTCTGACTCCAGCTCTGAATCTGAAGCCTTTATTTCTGCCAGCGAAGGTGAAGAACATGGGTCTTCTGACACTGACAAAAATGAAGAAATCCCTGGCGAGGTAAATACTTGTCTGGTATTTTCTGATGTAGTTGACAATGTAGATAATAGGTTTGTTTTTGTTGGTCCTTTGAAAGAGGTAAAGGGGGTTGAGTCAAGAAAAAGGGGAGGTAAAAAGAAAGAAAAAGTTCTTGCTACTTGAGGGAATGTAGAAGGGAGTGGCTACAACTTAGGGGGAATGAGTTCTAGGGAGGCAGCTGAAGGGCTAGTAAACTTGAGCAAGCATCAAGGAGAACCTGGTGCATCTGGTGAGGAAACCTTGGCGGATATGCTAAAGAAAGTTGGGGCTAGTTATGATCCAAAGAAGTGCAAGGCATCCACACAAAAGGCTCCAACTGCTTCCAAGCCAACAAAGAAAAGTAAGGTGTCATCTTTAAAGTCTACTGTCTCTTCAGTACCAAAGGGAAGAGCTACCAAGAGCAAGGTCAAGCAAAGTGAAGCTGAAATGCAGAAAGCGCTGCAAGAAAACATGAAGAAAATGAGGGAAAACGAAAGGCAAAAGTTGTGGAGAGTGTTGAGGTTGCAGAAGAAGAAGAGGAGGAGATGGACCTAGTCCATCAAGAAAGAGGAACAACTGCAACAGTTCCTGCACTCAAACCAAAGAATTCAAAAACTTCTTCCAAGAAGTCCTCCTCTATACCTGTACCTGATGAATCCTCGTTGGCTAAAAGAACTATGTCTTTTGTGAAGGGTAAACAAAAGAAAATTGTTAAAGAAGAAGAAGAATGGAGTTGAGAAGAAGAAGAGGAGGAGTCTGAGAAAGAACAAGATAGGTTTGCCATCTTTGGCAAGAGAAAAATTTTGAAAGGAAGGTTTTTGAAAGACCTGGATGAGCGAGGAATGAGAAGATTGGTAGATGCTCTAGTTGCACAAGGGTGGAAGGACATGGTCCTTACAATGGATGGGAATCTGGCCAGGAAGGAGTTGATTGAGTTTATGGCCATGCCACTGTGAAGAATGGGTATGTAACCAGCATGATGAAAGGAGTAAAGGTGCAGTTTGATGAACCCAAATTGGGTGAGATTCTAGACATACGCAGTATGGGATATGATGATTATACTAGGCAGAGGTGGACTTGTCTGGATTCTCTCCTTACTGCACTCCAAATCACCAGAAACTTTTGTGATTCTACGACTGCTGAAGATGTGCCTGAAGCCAGGTTTGTGCAGAAGAGTGATATGAGGGCTAAGCACAAGGTCCTGTTTAAGTTTGTTAACAAATGCTTGCTGCCAAGACAGGAGAGAAGGAACACTGCCAACTACATGGACTTGGTTCTCATGGAGTGCCTTATGAGAGGAATGCAGATAAACTGGCCTGCTTTTATTGTCAAACTAGTGGATAGTGTCATCAATGGATCCAAAGCTCATGCCACTCCATATGGGTTCCTATTGACTATTGTTCTGGAAAGGCTAAATGTGCATTTGAAGAAGTGGGAGATGGCATCAAACAAGGAGAACTTTGGTGTCAAGACTCTTATGGCTTGTGACTATCCAGTAAATGCTAACCCAGTTGAACCTGGTTCATCTTTGAAGACTCCTATGAATAGCAAGGTTAGGGCTTTGGTTCAGGAATGTGGGACTAAGGATGCTGAAGTTGCTAGGGTGCAGGTCGTGTTGTTGAATTGGAAACTGAGAGAGATGGACTTAGAGCTGAGCTAGCAAAAGAAAAGTAGAAAAGTGAAAGAATGCTTCAGAATATACTCAATCTTCTCCAATCCCAGCCCTCTAGTTCTTCCAAGCCTTAGGCATTTCAGTTCTTATTTCTGAACCTATCAACCCTCAGTGACCTAGATTCGGGACTTTTTATGTTTTTGTTGTTCATGTTTGGAAGTTTTTCTTTCTTTTTGTGGTTTGTGTGTGGAAACATCTCCTAATGAATGACAATTTGTTATTTCTTTTGTTATATGCAGATTCTGATCTTAATAGTTGATTTTGTCTGTTGGTTGTTGATTATTTAAACCATGCTTTCACTTGCAGTTGCCCCAGTGGCCATGAGTAATGATTAAAATCTGGGATTCACATTATATGCAACTTTTCGATGATGCCAAAAGGAGGAAGAGATATTGTGCTTTACTTTGTATTCTAAAATAAAGTGATATTTATAACCTGATTAAACCTGATCCTTAATGATAAGTTAAAATTGCTAAGTTAATGTGTTGATAATTAAGCTGAGTTCCACAGGTTCTCTGATCAGTAAAAGCACAGAGTTTGCCATTATCAAAAAGGGGGAATTTGCTGGCCCAAGCTCAGATGAAGTTTTGAAGAATGACAAATGAACTCAGTGACGGACCAGGTCCATCTTGTGAGACACAGTGTTTATCAACCTATACATGTGAGATAAACATAAAGAAGATAAGTATTAAGGATCAAGTAGCAATATATTTTGAACTGATCGAAAAGGTTGCATATTTGATAAGGAGAAGAAGTCTCCTTATAAGAAGAGAACACAATTCGGATCAAGGATAGGGTTGGAGTTTGTATTGTTCAAGGACTCAATTTCGATGGAAGATAAGCAATTGTTTCTCAATCAAACTCTAATTACTAACTCATTAAATAACTGTGGTTGTTCTTTTTTATAGGCATTGCACATACGCAGAAGTTAAACTAAATTGAGAGCAAAAGAGCTAGGCAATTTTGCAAGCAATTTATGTGAGATTTAAGTGTAAACTCGTGAAGCTACTTGAACGAGATAGAAGAACCAGTTCCTTTGTGTTTATTCTTATTCTAGTTCAATTGTAGTAGGTGGTTTCAAATTGTACATTTCCAGCTTTCATAGAAGCAATTATATTAGGTACTTTGAGTATTCAAGTTAGAGTTAACTTGAAAGTGTCGCAACAGTTGAGGTTGTGAGCCACGCTGGGATTAGAGTTAATCCTTAGGTTTACAAGAGTTTTGTAAATGTTGTTTTGGCTCATTGATTTTAGTGAATGTTTGGGAAAATCCTACTGAGTAGTAGGTCGTGGTTTTTTCATATTTTGAGCCAGGTGTTTTTCACATAAAAATCTTTGTGTTCTTTAATTTATGTACTTTTAATTCCGCAACAGTAGTAGTTAGAACATCTAGAAGAACCAGGTTCTTCTAGATCGAAAAATTGGGTACCACTCAAATCACCCCCCCCCCCTCCCTCTTGTGTGGTATTGACATTTGGAACATCGGTTTGCTTTTGCGATCCCTATGTTTCATTTGCGAAGGGTCACATTTGCGACATCATGAGTGGAACAAAAGATTGGGATTTTCGGACTTAGTCTCATTTTATCACATTTTGGAGCCTTAGACTTGGTGGGACGCACTTTTAGGAGGAGATTTTTATACAAAGATGTTGGGTAAGTGATTCTGACTCAATTTTGATTATATAACATAATTATTTATGAATCTTAACTTCTAAATTATGAGATTTTAAGGGGAAAGTTTGGAAAATTTTGATTGTGTTTTGAAATAAAAAATTTGAGATTTTTGAGTCAAATTGGACTCAATTTTGAAAACCAAACACACATATATGGGTAATCGAGATCTACCCTTCGACTCGAATTTTGGCCGAGCAGGCCCTAGAGTTTATTTTTGTTGACTTTTGGGGATTTGTGTAAAGATATTAACTTTATTAATTGGAATGGGTTTCGCTTGCTGTAGTTTCTTGTTAGATTTGAGCCGAGCGGATGTGAATTTTATAGGAAAAGCGTTTCTAGACTAATGAATTAGCCTAATTGAGGTAAGTATATCCTCTTACTTTGTGTGGGGGAACTTTCTCTTAGGATTTGGTCTAACTTAATTAATTGTTTTATGTGGAACAACGTGTACATGAGGTGACGAATGTGTACACGGACGTATATGTGTTAGCTGATCCGATTAGACCTCAGCCTATTAATATGCCTTGATTTGGAGTTAATGTTTTATGAAGCACATTTCATTGTTGAATTACTTTCCCATACCATTGTGTTATATTTGTTTAAATTCTTGTAGAGTTTGTTATTGAGTTGTGAATTAGTTATTGTTGGTTTGGGCAATGTTGTGATATATTGGACGTGTGGTGCGTGATGATTATTGCATGTTAATGAGATGTGCATGGGGCGACATAAGGGTGGTGTGCATATTGATGTGCATGCGGCAAGATAAAAGGGTTTATGCGCCTGTTTTCTAGTAAGGGTGTATACGGTAAAAATCAGAGGTTTGATTTTTACGATCGTCATGGTGCTTCATAGGCACGTCTCCAGAGGCTTGAGGCTCGGCTCGAGATTCAAACCCAAAGCGTTCTCAACGTTCGATCTCAGGGCATTGCAGATCGGTAGTTATGATGAAAAAACGGGAAGTTCCCCAGGCACATGATGTAGGCTAAATAAATCTATTAGGCTAGAACGAGCTCGTATCGTGGCATTAAATTATTGTACCTGCATATATCTTTGTAAAAAATGTATTTTATACTTTGTTGGGATTCCCCTTGATTTGTAAATGGGATCCTAATCATTTGGTAGGACATGATACAATATACACAACACAATATTGAATACAAGAACAAGAACATTCTCTGCTCTCTAACTTAAACATATTCTCCCTTGATTCTACTCTTATATTTATTAATTGCATCTATTGTGCTTTCATTAATTGTTCTTCATCTATTGCTCATCATTGAACATAAAGAGCCCCCATTAAAGCTCTTAGGATTGTTAGTCCTTCATCGACTGCCATTAGTTAAGAGTCAGGCTCAACCTCGAGGCCCTGCATAGGCCAGCTCGAGGTCCTGATTTCTAGTGGCTTGGTTTGCTTGTTACACTATCTTCAAGCTCTTATCTTATTTTCTAATCTCTCACTTAGCATCTATTGCCTAACAACTAGCATAAAAATAAATTACGTATTTTTAGAACCACAAAATCAAATGTAATTGTAATTACATTTTTCAAGGTAAACTATTTGGCACCCACCGTGGGGCTAAAAATAATAGTAATTATTTTCTTGCAGATTTACTACATAACACAAGTTATCTTTCACACTTTTTCTTGTCGAAGAATCTTTGATTTCAGGTCAAAATGTCTAACTCGGTGAACGCATGAAAACACCGGTCTTGAGGACCTTGGAGAGAATGGCGTAGTTGTTTCGTGTATTGGTGTACCACTACAAAACCCTGAGGATGCACCAGAACCAATTCCCGTGAGCATGGTCTCACATAACACTCAACATATCAACATAAGCTACCACACCAATAGGATTATACGCCAAGAAAACCAACAAGAAGCTTAAAAAACCCCAGCTTGGGAGGAATAACACCTTCACGTTATCTTCGAGATGTTACAGGCATAGCAGCTAGCGGCTGTGCAATTGCAGAGCCACCAAAAAACTCCAAGCACAGGGGCACCAGAAACGGCTCCTCAAGCCGAACAAGTGCAGAAAAATCAAAGACAACGGGGTCAGCAGCTGACCCCACCATTATAAAGATGCGCGAGGACCTCCAAGAGGACCGAGTAAGACGAGAAGAATATAGAAGCCAACAACAAGAAAGTGGAGACCTACAATTCTAGGGTCGATCAAATTCTGGGCGCACCCCTAATCTTGAAGGTCGTAGATTTGAAGAAGTTCGTACAAAAGCCATTCCAACAAAATTATGCTCAAAAACCCATCCCGAAGAAGTTCAGAATGCCCGATCTTCCGAAATACAATGGAACCTCGGAGTCTAACGAGCACGTCACTGCTTACACTTGTGCAGTGAAGGGCAACGACCTAAAGGACGATGAGATATAGTCCTTCCTACTAACAAAGTTTAGAGAAATACTTTTGAAGAGGGCCATGATGTGGTACCACAACCTTGCCCTGAATTAAATAGACTCATTTGTCATGGTGGCAGATTCTTTCATAAAGGCACATGCTGGTGCCATCAGGTGGCTACAAGGAAATCCAACGTCTTCAAAATCAAACAAAGAGTAAACAAGATGTTACAGGAGTTTGTATCTCGCTATCAAATAGAGAAAATAGAGTTACTACCAGTCTCTGACGACTAGGCCGTATAAGCCTTCACTCAAGGTTTGAACGAGCGAAGCTCGGTAGCTTTGAAGAAGCTAAAGTTGAACATCCCGCCGTGACCTGGTTGGATGTCCACAACCGACAACAATCGAAGATCAGGGTCGAGGACGACCAACTAGGAGCCCTCTGGGGCTTAGTATATCCTAGCAGGATTCTAGCAAAGGAGACAAAGCCAAACAAGGAAAGGTAGAAACTATACATTGAAGATAGAAGAAATTCCCCAAGGTGTAACATACCCCGAAATGACCGAAGGATAGATCAAGGTCAGAATCCTCGGGGACTCGTAAATAGAGCTGGATTCGACAAATACATGAGACCGACGGAGGCACCCCACTTGTCTGAATACAACTTTAATGTCGACATTTCAGACATTGTGTTTGCCATCGCTAAAATCAGAGATACAGATGGCCAAGACCTGTACAATCAGATCCGTCGCAAAGGAACCATAAGTTACTGTGCGAATTTCACGGCACACACGGTCATAGGGCTGAAGACTGTAGATAGCTTCGAGAAGAAATAGCCTAACTACTCAGCAAAGGGCACCTCCGAGAGTTCCTTAGCAACCGGGCGGAAAATCAGTTTCGGGAGAGAGAAGCAAACAAAAATGATGAAATAGATCAACCCAGCACGCCATCCACATGATCATTAGAGGAGGACTCCCCGCAAGAACCCATTGTCAAAAGAACAAAAATATCCATAACTCAGGAAAAGCAAACTCGAGGTTACATACCCAAGGATGCTCTCATATTCAGTGACGAGGACATCAAGGCCCTGTCTCTGCTTCATAACGATGCACCGGTAATTTCTTTTCTTGTAAATACATTTAAAACTAAGCGTGTGCTTGTGGACTCAGGTAGCTCGGCCAACATTATCAGGTCGAGGGTGGCGGAGTAGCTCAGGCTGCTTGACCAGATTGTACCCGAATCTGGAGTCCTTAATGAATTCAACATGGCAAGCAAGACAACGAAAGGGGAAATCACCCTCCCGGTCAACATGGCCGACACAACCCAAAATATCAAGTTTCATGTCATCGAAGGAGACATGAGGTACAACACCTTGCTTGGAAGGCCATGGGTGCACTACTTGAGAGCAGTAACATCCACCCTCCATCAAATGATAAAGTTTCTGACAAAGGATGAAATAAAAACCGTATATGGAGAACTGCATATAGCAAGAGAAATGTTCGCGGTGTACGATGTGGCACTGCTATCTATGCCTCCAACATCGAAGGAGCTAAAATAAGCAAACAGTGAAGCAGCGATCACGAGATACGTTCTCAGCTACGCCCGACTAAACGAGCTAAGGACCGTACCACATCCCTGGAATGAACGGTTAAAGCATGTCGAGACTCGAAGCGCCATCAGCACTAAAGAATAATCATCTCCCTTCTTCATTTACATTTTACACTAACCTGTGCACAGGTACCCGATCAGGACAATCGAAGCAATCTCCAGCTTGAAGACATTAGGATTCAAAGCATGTTTTGCACTCTTGTCCTTCAATCAGGTTTTATCCCAGGAAGGGTTTTAACGACAAGGTTTTTAACGAGGAAACATCAATGTGCTACCTAAGGAAAACTCAACAAGTATTCAAGGCTTCTCCTCACTCAACCTCGGATACTGACAGGCATCCTTCTAGGAGGTCACCTTCTCGGAGAAGCCAAGATGTGCAAAAAAGTGTTCCTATAGGAAAATGATATATCGGGCAAAACGGTCGAACGAGCCATGTCCGTATAGAATAACCGATCCCTTGATAGTAAAAACATGTATACTTGTATGAAGTAATCAAATAATACTTTTCCCCCATCATAATGCTTTATGTTTCAAAGATGTCTGCTATTTTTTATAAGAAACGACCTGAAAGCCAAAAATGTCTTTAACATTCGGGGATTGACGTCAAAAACTCGAAGCTGTATAACCTCCGGGTTGGAAGCTTCGAACTTGTAAGCCCTCAATGAGGCAATACCAAGTTTACAAGGAACGGCTCCAGACCGAAGAAACTTTCAATATCTTGGGGACTGTCGCCGATTGTCGCCCTATCGACTTATCAAAAACCCGAGGTTGTAAGACTTCATGCAAGCAACCTCGAGCTCATAAGACCTTCATAAGCAATACCAAATTCGTGAAACCTCAAGCAAGACATGAATTATACTTATACCAAGTAACCAAATCTGTAAGACCTCAAGCAAGGCATGTTTAAAATTATAGGACCTTACAAAAGGCATAATCCTGATCTTAAAGTTAAGGCTACAGATTCGAACTTGTAAGACCCCTAAAAAGGCATACCCTTTATATAAACACTGAAACTGCTTCACTCGGGGACTGAAAGGCTATGGCCAAACACAATGACTATGGTCACAAGGATCTGACAAAACTCACGCGATTCGGGGACGCCCGAACATTGCTATAAAATCACAGGCCTTCAATTACTTCGAAAAAACATCAAAATGAACCGGTTAATCAGGCTACCCTCGTCATAAGCAAAAGAGATTCGATCATATCAGCTCCAAATAATAGACTTTGAAATAATTCAGCTATCGAGTGAAATCTCCTAAGGTGCTCATTTATCACTACACAACGGCTCATAATCGAGGTTCTTATCGAGCCGTCGAAGAGTCGAGCGAGCACAAAAACTTCAAAAGGTCTTTACGAGGGAAAATAAAGCCTACATTAAAGGTCGTACTGACCCAATGCATAAGACCACTATCGCCAGCTTCAAGTAAGAGGTCGTATCTACCCAATGCGTTATAGCCATTGTCGCCAGCTTAAAATTAAAGGTCGTACCGACCCAATGTGTAAGAGACACTGTCGCCAGCTCAAAATTAGAGGCTACGCCTACCCAACGTATCAGAGCCTACAGGCCAGCCTAACAAGCCTCAGGGCCGAATCATAAACCTAAGGATTTCTACTCAAAGGCCAAATCATCTGGCCAATCATCGACGAGCGTATAAATCCAAAACAAAAAAAAGACATTCAAGCAAATGGAAATTCATGGAAGGAGGAAACCCAAAGGTTTCTTTATATATGCTCTCTGAGAGCCCTGTACAAAGAATTAAAAAGAAAAAGCCTAGTGTATGTCCTCTTCGGGGACTGTCGCCCGTCGGCCTCTTCCTCATTATATTCGGCATCGGACAAGAGGAACTTGGTATCGTATTCATCCGCCTTAACCTGCCCTATCTCTTCCAAGAGATCGAAGCCCCTAGTGTGAAACTCTTCGAGGGTTCCCCTCCGAGATTTTCACCAGCCATATTCATTACTTTTGCTCTCTCGATCGAAAGAAACTCTCACCTTTGCTCGAATATCATCGGCTTCTTTAAATAATCAGCCACTTTTTTGTTGGCCTTAGCCCAAATCTCTTCATCTTCATCCCGGGCGTCCATTACCTCAGCCTTCATTTGTAAAAGGTCAAACTCGAGGCTTGCAATCCTACTCATTTGAACCAAGCTTTCTTCATGGGCATTGTAGAGTTGTACCTCGAGGGTAGAAACCTTGGCCAAAGCATTCTTCTTGGTCGCAGTATGGGCATCTATCTAAGCCCTTAACTCGTAACACTCATGTTTGGCTTGGCCAACCTTGCCCTAAATGCATCCCAGATCCTCTGTCTTGCTCTGTAGCAGAAGCATTAAATTATTAGTCTCTGAGGACAGAGGAAGAAGCATGCATTCCCACGGAGCAAAGGTTACTTGTTTGTCGAGATGGCTTTCGTAGTTCAGGCTTTGATTCGCCTTATACCGAAGGTGCCTCAATTCTTTTCCCTTTAATCTCAAAGAAGCCTGAGGGATTTCTTTCCATCCAAGGCTTTCGGCAACCTAGCTTCATAGCGAAGCAGCTCGGATTTGAGCTTCTCAAAGGCCTATGAAAAAAAAGCTCAACGAGAAAATGAAAATGTAAAATCAAAAGACCAACAAAGTCAACCAAAGCTCACCGTAGAACCAAGCCGCTGAGCCTCCTCAAAGGTTGAGTACGCATATGTTGGCCTAGTATCACCGACCCCAGCTAAACCAATCTCATTGGGGACATGGTCACTCAAGACACTGCTCGATTTAGGCGGCCCCTGGTCTCGAACATCCCTGAAAGTACCTTCGATAGGAGGCAAGGACGATAGCTGAACACCTGTATCCTTTGAAGTACCTTCGACTAGAAATGAAGATGGTGGTAAAGGAGGAACCATTTTTCCAAGGCAAGAAGTCCCATATGCCACACGCTCAGCTGACAAATCTTAGTTTAGCCTCTGAGCAGGGCTTACCTTCTCGAGACAAAGCACCTCAAAGTTAGCTCACCAAATACCGGCGATATACCACTGAATGAGTGTGAAGCGAGGCGGAACTCTCCTCTCCGTGGTAAACGGATTCGAATGTAGCAGCCATGACTATGGTAAAATAAAAAAAGGAAGATAAAGACTTGGGCAAAGCTTTGAGTTAAAATGGTAAGATAACCAACACAAAAAATAAGAGCTCTACGAAAGGGATATCTAATCAAAGTAGCGGAATCCACAGATAAGAAACAAGCAAATGCATATACAGAACAACGAACGACTATTTGCCAATCCTGAAAGCCAATGAATTTTGACCATGTCATTACCATTTTTGGGGAAGTTCACCTGTGGAGCCACCCCGGTCACTTCGCAACCGTGCCATATAAATTACACTGTGTTATATAGCTCGGGAGTTATTGAGACCCCGAGGATTTATGTTATTACAAGCACCGGTTCTAAAAAAGTATCGACCTAATATCGAAATGGTGCACGATCTCGAGGGTCCCGATTATTCGATGTTTGTGGTCCGAAGGACAAACATCAAAGCCCAATGGCTAACTCCACGTAAATGCTAAAACATATAATTTAAAGGCTTGAAGATGAATTTTTTTCTTACATTACCAAAAATATATTTTCAAGGGAGTGTCTTTACAAAATCTTTCCCCCTAGGAAATTCATACCCAAAAAAGAAAGGAAGACGATATGGGTCTATTCTTCACCATCACTACTCTCTGGATCATCTTCGAAGCCTTTATTCGAAGTGGCCATAAACATCGATTCTTCCTCCAAGATCCGGGCTTCCTCAATCTCAGCAAAGAGATCGGCACCTTTGGTGCTTGCTTCCTCGAGATCCTCCCTCTTTGCTTGCGAAGGTGTGTAGGCAACGGCTCGAGTAAGCTTTTTCTAGACCTTCTCCGATATCTCTCTGGCCCGATCATTTGTAGTAGCAGCATCTTTCATGTATGAAGACGCATTTTCTTCGACCATAGACTTCGTGGCGGATATGCATCAGCCTCATTTTGAGCACTCTGAAGAAGACCCTAGACCGATACCACCTCTGTCTGCAAAAGGCCTCTCTCCAAGGTCACGGCCTCATTTTTCCCCCCAGCTCGAGAATCTCCGCATTTCTGGCCGCAACCTCTTTCGGAAGTTGCCCCACCAGGGCATCCTTTTGCCCAATTCACAAAGGCAAAATAACTAGGCGAGCATCGAATTGTAAGAATAAAAAGGTGATTTCATGGATGCCATGCTACCTGCTCTTTCCTGGTGCACTCCCTCCAAACTTGCCCGAAGCCTGTTTAATTCCTCCCCCTTCCGGGTAGACAAGGCCTCCATCTCGTTCATCACCAAGGTGAGCTTCTCACGTTCCTTCCTGCAGCATGAAAGCTCATCTTGGAGCCTAGAGAAGGCATGGTCATACATCTTTTTAACCTGAAACAACACAGAAAAAATAAAAAGTCAAGCACAAAAATTTAAAGCACAAATAATATGTCAAGAGTACCACCTGCTATTGAAGCCTCTCCGCCTCCTCAAGAGCAGCGGGAGCATCGAGATCAATATTCTCGACGATACTAGAAAAGAGGTCTCCGATCACATCTTCCCCCTCAAACCGATGGGCCACGATGGGTACCCAATACATTACTCATCCGAATACCAACGTAACATATCTTTTTTATTATATCATCATATACACGTGACATACGGGCCTAATAGGTCAACATGCCTAATAGGTCAACATGATCCTTTATAAACTCAAAACATAGGCTGACAAGCCCGTACAATCTTTCATGTATATGACATATGCCTACAAGCCTCTAAGAGAACATAAATGTCATAAAGGTCGGGTTAGAGTCCCGCCATACCAAATAATACACGTCTAAATCATACTAATCAAACATGCAACTTCGAAGCAAATGGAGAGCACAAACATCTTTCGCTGAGCTGATAGTCTGCTTGGAGGGGCTCTCGATTATGTCTATATGGAACTGCGGGCATGAAACGCAGCGTCCCCAGGTAAAAAGGGACATTAGTACAAATAATATACTGAGTATGTAAGGCACATAAATAAGTACATAACAGACATGAAAGAAATATAGAGTAATTCACTCAACCTGTAAGTCTAGATAACTTTGTAAATCATAAATTACTTTTAGCGTCATGCATATGCATATGAATGTCATATCATGCATAGGTACATGTTTCATAACATCATCAACATCTGAGGGCAACCCATCATATCATATCGACCACTGTGAGCAAAATCATTAACGTATACTAGCTGATCAGGTGGTGGTGCATGTTTATATATATATATATATATATATATACACACACACGCACCACTAGGTCACGAGTCAAAGTACATGAATAAAATGCATGAAAAGTACGTTAATAAAATCTTTTGGAATGTCATAAGACTATTTTGCCTTTGAGTAATATCATAAAGTAAACTCTTTTCAAATTTTATATTTTTCTAAGACTCTTGAACAAATGATAAAATATTATGACACGTAGAAATTCAAGAAAATAGATATCTCTAATACTTATATGAATAGAGTCATTTATGGAATTTATGCATTTGCATGTTTTGTTTGTATCGTATGAACCATGCCAAAAGAAAGAAGGGATAGCCTTAATATACCTGAAGTAGGAAAACCTCTGTATAATATTCCGTTGGAAACCTTCGTGAATTGAACTTAGAACCTAAAAATCAGATTAAACTTCTGCGCTTTGAAATTGAAGAACAAAATCCTGCTTTTTAATGTTGAAATTTTGACGAAAATTGCTTCAATTGAAGCTTTTGCTTGAAATTAAAATGCTTCTGCTTTCAACGTTCTTGCCTTATAAAGCCAAAGGCAGTTGGTTTGGCCTATTACAAGGAAATCCCAAGTAGCAATTTCATTTGAATTTTGAAATGCTTGTGCTTAATGAAGCATTTGAACTAGGAATGAATTAACCAAACGTTTATGGTGTATGTTGTTTTAGTTTGTTGGTCAGAAACGTCTTCTTCTTCTTGTCCAAAAATGAAATGGACAAGACTTATAAATTAAGTCTTTTCCTATAGAATTCCAAGTGTCCTTAGGTAGCCACCTAAGCAAATAAGACCCTTAGTCATTTCTTGAATTGTGGCTTCTTGCCATGTGTAATTCATATCCACTTATTGGTTAACTGGGTAATGTTCCGTTACCCGTATAATTTAAAAATTGTCTAAACTTAATTAAATACTACTCTCTTTTAACTTACCTTGTACACCTTACTAGCATGGCCATATAGTACCTTGTATTACACTAGTCCATAAATACCGAGTATTTTAGCTTGGGCTGTATTTTATACCAAAAGGCCAAACTTCGACATAATTCATTTTCTTCGATTTTTACTTACCCTCTTACCTTCACGAATTTACTTATCACTTATAAACCTTATAATCTATTTACCGTAAAAATGGTAACGACAATTAAATTTGTAAATGGGATTCTAAAAAAATGTGATCTATTTTTATGCTAGTTGTTAGAGTAGGTGGTGCTAAGAATATGAAGTTTAATGATAAAATAGAAGCTAAAACGGGGCAGTAATCAAACCGAGGGGTTTGCTACCCTGGCTTCGGTCTGGCCGGGGGAGGACCCGAGGCCAATATCTAGGCTCGATCTCGAGCTATCAGGGGTAATCGGGAATGGGATAACAGTTGAAATGTGATCAAACAAAGCTCTTTATGGCCAATACCAAACAATAAATGAAGAACAAGTATGAAAGCAATAAACGCAGAGAGTGACCTCGAGCTAATAAGAACGAGCAAGTTAGAGAGAAAAGAGAGAGAGATATTATTGATCTGGGGGAGAATAGTTGGAGCAATATCAGCCCTTTACAAAGTGGAATGGAGTACCTTTATATAGGAGAGAGAATACAATATAGTACAGAATGCATTAAATGTAAAGACACAGGGTTGGGACGGCTAGGCACAGTAAATTTTGCTGATTCTAGTTGCTCGCCTTGGGAATTCCCCATATTCGGAACCTTTGTTGGGTTACGGACGAACCTCGGGGGAGGGAGCTCGATCATAATACTGCGGCCTCCAGATGCTGATATGACTCCCCAAATGTACCTTAGTGGTGAGAAATAGACTCCCCCGATTTCATAGCATACAGATAGTCTTCGTGTTTCCTAGAACGAAGTAATAGGAAAAGATTTTGAACTGTTGTCTCGAGGTCATCATTGTCGTAGCGTCAACCGTCTAACAGCATTAAATGCCATGCCCCAAAGAATTATGCAAGGTCGCCGTCAAATACGGTTATCGAGAAACCCACGAACTATCATTGGCTCATCATTTCTGCTCCCTCAGCAATTCCAATAAATGCACTGGTTGCTAGACACTTCCCACTTTCGCCCCACTTACAAGCCCACGATTTAGAATTTTTTGTATTTGTCACTCTTTCCATCTTTTCATGGAAGAATTTTTACCATTGACATGGCTAGGACCTCTAGGGAGGTTCCCCGATGGAACGACACTGCATTATCATCCTGATTACCTAAGGAAGAAACTAGAGCGATTCTTACTTTAGAACAATGTACCCCACCTAATCTCGATACATCAGCAGATTTTAATATCGATACTACTTCATCTATATCGGGCCAGTACGAGCACGTGTCCCGATACGTTAGCATCGTGATCGATATTAGCAAGGTGAGGAAAGAATGTCGTTGGAGCGAGGCAGTGGAAGTGGAGATTCCCGGTCCCAATGATAATATAACTGACTTTAAGGCTGGCTTCCTCCACGTATACACCTACCCATTCACCCTGGGCCATGATAAATCTGTTGAGTCTCCTCTCCTGGAGATCGACCCGGTTATCCTCAACTTCTGCGATCGATACCAAGTGACAGTCGGTCAGATCTACCCTTCTTTTTGGAGGATAGTGCTGATGCTTCATCATTTCACCGAAGGGGTTGAGGATGAGGTTTTTACCCTCAATTATCTGATCAGGATGTACAGCCCTCGACTATATCGAGTCTTAATCAAGTTCCACCATCGGTCCAAAAAATCTTTTTTCACGAGCATCGACGAGGGAAAGGATCGATGATGGATGAGCAGGTTTATCCAAGTAAGGACCTCAGATGTCATCCCGGCCCAAAGGATGCCCTTTCCGGAGAGGTGGAATGCCCGACGCAAGCAATTTTCCCCTTAGCAATTTTCCAACTACTCTTCCTTTTGACATAATAATCTCTTTGTGCTTTTTTCATCCGTCGCTTGGCACCCGAAGGTAGTCCCGGATTTGTCAGCATTGATCGGGTGGTTGAGCGAGAAATTCCCATATCGCGCTCAATCTTAGACCGGCCTGGCTAAGAAGCGTTGGGTGGCCAAGAATCATGGTGAGGTTCCTTTACCGCCTATGCTTCATAGTTTGTGTTCCTTTCTGAGCCCTTAGCGAAAGCGTAATGCTGTTATTGCGCTGGTGCAGGTCTTGAAAAAATATGTAGATGAGGCTGCCCCCTGATGGTGAAGCAGGGGCTTTGGAGCCTGAAACGAGCAAGAAGAGGAAAAGCAGGAAGCTGTTGTCCATCCTGCGACAAAGAAAACCAGGTCACTCGAGCATCGATCCGCTGCTAGGACTACTACTTTGACCTTAGAGTCAAATCCTGATACCGAAGGAGAGGATGATGATGGAAGCCCACTAAGGAGGAGAATGAGGTTGAGTGTGAGAGACTTGCAGGTTCCACGATCGGAGGGCACTGTGTCCGAAACGTGTGGTTTCAGTTGGGCTCTAGGGCTGGGGGTCCTTGAAGATAATTATGATGTAGTTTCGAATCGCGCGACCGATTTTACTGCAGCTTCCGATAGGGGAACCGCTGGCGTTGGCTCTGAAGAGTCTGGGCTTGGAGCCTTCCACGAACGTGGGTTGCCACTTGGAGAAATTGGCGACCTGAACAACTTTATGTCGAGCTTCCCGATCTCGTCGAGGGAACTACGGGATGTCCACGGGATGATCGGCGCCACAGCGGGGACTCCTCTCGAAGGGGGAGACTTTATTGCAAACATCTTTGATGGTGTTATTAATAGAAGTCCATGTAGCAGGTGATAGCCATTTCTCGTGCATTTCTTTTGCCTTCGAGCAGCATTCTTTGTCTTTCTAACTTTTGTCGCTATGCCACAGTGTAAGGAAATGTACGATCATGCCATCTTCTGGCTCCGAGGGGAGCTTTCTTACCATGAAAAGGAGTGTAAGACGCTACTTTTAAGCTACGAGATTCGGAGACTCGCTCTGCCGGGGAGATAAAGAGCTAGGGGAACTTTGGGTTGCTTTGGAAACGCTGCTCTAGGAAAAGGCCGATCTTACTGCTCAGGTACTTTGCCTTGCTCGTACCCGATATTTTACCCTGTATTCACATACGTTGCATATTCGTATATTCATCGGCTTACCCTTCTCACGTCGGTCGAGCAGAGTGGCTCGCAGATTAATCAATTGAATGCGGAAATATCTAGGTTGAGAGAGCGAAATGAAATAGCAGCTGGGGAGTTGGCGACATCCCGAAATCTTCTCAAGGATGCTCGCAGGGAGATTGCTGCTTTGGCCATGGTTAAGTCCGAGGTCAAACAAAATGCTGCTACTTACCAGTATGACATGGCGACCGCGCATATGATATCTCGGGACATATCCATAGTAGCTGAGCAGAAGCTAATCCGAGCTATCGAGCATGCTAAGGCGGAGGCGAGGAGAAAGCCCCTGGAGGAACTCGGGGCCAGAGGCATCAACCTGCCAGTTAATCTTAAGGAGGCATGTGCAGTGGAGGAAAGATCGGTGCTTTTGATTGCCCCCGATAAGGGTGAAGCTAATAGTGACAGAGAGTAGACTCCGAGTCTTTTTTGTATACCTTCCCTTTTGCTTTGTATACTGCCCCATGGGGAATGAACAATGTAAAGACGTTTTTCTTTTTGACAATTTAGAATAAGATTTTTTACTCTGTCAGCCCTTCTCCTTGCCCTTTTGCTTTTGCATATTAGCTTTTGCCTCTCGGCGTTGGCCCTTCGGGTCTGCTCCCGGACCAACCAAGGCCCTGAAACTAGCCATGCCCCAGGGTTAAATTGATGGCTCCTCTCGAACCGATGTTTGTGACGTCGGGGGTCTCCCCGAGGTCCCACAGTTTTTCTAAATCACATGGGAGCCAGAGTGATTCTGCCAGTACGTTCCCCTGGGAGGGGTGATGTTAACGCGGCAAGAATTAATTGGCCTTCTTAAGTAAGGAGGAAGTTGTTGCTTTGCCCCTATATATTTTCTCATCTGTCTCTTAAGTGGCGAATTTGCTGTTCTTGACAAGGCTATCTCTTCTGCAGAGCCTGGCGGTTTGTGCTAGTCCTTCCGCTTCCCTATTTTAGAAGATTTTGCTCAGATCCTTACTTTCTTCCCCCTAGTTTACCGTAGCCATGGCCACTTCTTCGACATCTAATCATCGGGTAGAGGGGAGTCTCCCCAGCGTTCCGCATTTGGTCGATGCAAGCGGCTTGCCTTTGACGTCGGGAGAGCGAGGCTCGGGATGCTTTGCCTCGAGGAGGGCTGTCATGCCGGGGAAACCTCCTAATGTTCTAGGTCATCGAGAGCATGTGTGGAGGATCATTTCATCAGTGAGGGAGGAAAACCTCGAGATGATCAGAAAAGAATGTGGATGGAAGGAAGGCGCGATTTTGCAACTACCTTCCCTCGAGGGGAGTGTCATGACTTATGTTGAGCAATTTTTGAGCGTATACACTCATGTTTTCCCGTCGGGTTCCCCGGACTAGGTCGTGCTGGATTTCTTTCGAAGATATCAGTTCGTTAGTGCAGGTTCATCCCTCTCTTTGGATAATAGTGCAAGCAATGAGATATTTTGCCGAAAAGTACGAGATAGAATTTACCCTCGGCCACCTCATGAGGTCGTATCAGCCATTGCGCTACTGGGGCATGATTTCTCTTCAGTGTCAACCCACCCGAGCTTTGTAATTGGCAGCGAGGAGGATGAGGATCGTGGATTGATGAATCGGTTCGTTTGGATCCGAACAACTAATGTTATTCCTGGAGAATTTCTACCATTTCCTCATAAATGGAACTTCACACGTAAGTGCTTCATATGAACTGTCTTTGTTTCAACCTGAGGCTAGGTTCGTAATGATATCTTTTTGTTCTTTATTTTTAGCAACCCATTAGTCGCCCGGCGAGGTCCCTGATTTAGCCGAGTGGTCTCGTAAGCTGGCAGCTTGCTCAATTTACGATAGGCACCGGTGGCGAGATCTGTAAAATAGGAGATGGGAGGCAAAGCATCATGGTAAGTGCCTGGCGCTCTACACTCTGCCTCCTAAGAGATGGCGTCTTTCATGCCGGCTTATTTGATTTATTTGTCACAGGAGCTGGGAGTCCTTTCGAGGTGAGTTTGTATCCCCCGGTGGAGGAGGGGGAGAGGTTGCTGGCCTCGGGATCAAGGAGTGCCGATAAAAGGAAAGATGTTCCTGAATGCGAAAAGGCTTATAGAGAGGCGACTTCTTTGCAGCGGTTGGGGAGAAGTGACTCAGTCGATTGGCGACCTTCTGGGATTGGTACTCCACCAGACGTTGCTTCGACCTTCGGCGAGGCTCAGCGTTTTAGCCTTAGGGTGAGTTTTGCCTACTGTAAGAATGTTTTGTCCCACGCTCTTCTTCTTTTTCCTTATCTGGCTTTCTTTTATAGGCGTTCGATAGATTTAAAGCCGAGATGCTTAGTTGCAAGGCCCCGTTACAGGAGGCTCTTGATAGGGAGAAATCCCTCAAGATTCTTTGTGCGGCAAAGGAAATACAACTCATCTATTTACGATGTGAGGTGGACCGGAGCCGGGTCCGAGAGGCAATCCTAGAGAAACAGATGCCCTGCATTTCATTGTATTCCCATTTTTATCTTGGCATCTATTTTGCTATTTCAGTTGAAGGGCAGGGCGGATGAGCTGAGACAACTCTAGGGCAAGGTTGGCCAAGTCAAACGCGAATTCACTGAGCTGCAGGTTCATGTGAATGCCTATTTTTTGCCAAGGAGAGGGCTCAGGCTGGAGTTTCTGCTCTTGAGGCGCAAATCCAGACCGTCCGCGTGAACGATTTTGCTTGGACACAGAGCATCGCAAGGCTCTCATCCGAGCTTTCGAGGGCAAAAATCAAGGTGGTGAATGTCCGAGCTGAGGTTGTGATGAATAATACCTGGGTGGGGCAGAAAGTGGCAGCCTATTCAAGGAGCGTCGCCGCTGCTAAAGCTGAGCTGAATAAGACCCTTCGGATGTGTGTGCAAAATTTCAAGTTATTCGGACGTGGCTTGGTTGGGTTTTTTATCAAAAGCGGATTTCAGAAGTTTTTAGAAACTTAGGCTTGAATCCGACGTGTTTTTGTTGATTTGATGTTGTTTGAAGTGTTTTGATGATTGGAACAATTTTGAATAAGGTATTGGGATTTGTTTGTGCGTTTGGTTGAGGTCCCGGGGGTCTCGGGGTGATTTCGGGTGGTTAATGGAGATTGTGTTGCAGATACTGAAGTTGTTACTTCTGATCTTTTCGCACCTGCGGTTTGGGAACCGCAGGTGCGGCGTCGCATATGCGATGGGATGGCCAGAGATGCGGATTTGAGGAGAGGAGTCAGAAACCGCATTTGCGGTAGAGGGGTCGCACCTACAAAGTCACAGATGCGGTGAGTCGCAGATGCGTCGAGTGGACCGCAGATGCGGTATTTGTCCCCATAAGTGATTTCCCCAGATGCGGAGAAGTAAGCACAAATAGGGTACCACAGAAGCGGGAATTATGTCGCATATGCGAAAAGGTCTGGGCAGAACATATAAGTTATTTCTTTTCACGAGTTTGAGCTATTCCACCATTTTTAGCCGAGAGCTTTTGGATGATTTGGAAGGGAGATTTCAAGGGATCTTCGTTAAGGTAAGGATTTTGGACCCAAAACATATTTCTATGGTAGTATTTCATGGATTAAGGCTGTAATTTAAGGAATTAAAGGGCTAAAAATGGAGGTTAGAGCTTGAGTTTAAGAGGCCTTTAAATGGGGATTTGAGGGGTCATTTGGACTCTGATTTTAGTATTTTTGATATGTATGAACTCGTGGAAGATAAGGAATCCGTTGGTGTGAAAATATTTGAATTTTGAAACGTGGGCCTAGGGGTCGGGTTTTGGTACTTTCAGGATTTGTGCCCTTTTGTTGATTTTTTTTGCTTGCGTTTTGTTCCCCTAGCATATTTTGACGTCCTCGTTCAAATTTTGGATAGATTCGACGCGCGTGGAGGCCAATTCAAAGGGCAAAGGCAACGTAGAGATTTAGCCGGTTCGAGGTGAGTAAGGATTTTAAATGATGTTCTGAGGGTTTGAAACCCTGAATTGCACAACGTAGTGCTATATTGAGGTGAGACAGACGCTTGATGACGAGCGTGGGGTCGTGCACTATTGGGAATTGTGACTTGGTCCGTCCCGATTATTGATTTTAATGCGTATTTGATTGAAAACTAATTGCTATCATCATTATTTGGGCTGAATGCCATAATTGGGACTAGTGCCAACTATTTGAACTCTTTGGGGCTTTTATTTAATATTTCCTTACTGTTTTGACTTACTATTTGAACTCAGTCATGTTAATTTCCAATGTCTTACTACTCAGCTTTTTTTACTCAGTTTTGAGACTTAAATGATATTTTAAATGATGTTTAGGCTGAGAAACACTGTTTTACTATTGCCCGAGGGGCTTGTGATGATTTTTGACTGAGTAAGGCCGAGGGCCTATATTGTGAGGAAAAACTGATAATGATTGGAGTCCGAGGGCCTGAGATATGTATGCCACGAGGTTGCTTGATTGATATGAGGCCGAGGGCCTAGATTTAATGCCACGAGATGGCTTGTTATTGCGCTTGGACAGTAAGGGGCCCCTCCAAGAGTCAGCACACCCCTAGTGAGCGCGGATACCCATTGTGATGTGAGTTGAGCCCGAGGGGCTGGTATTGTTTCAGAGATGTTGCCCTAGGGGCGGATTGGTTGAGATTGTGCCCGAGGGGCAAATTTCTATTTGTTTACTTTATCTTAACTACTTGTTAAATACTTGTTTACTTGTTGTAAGAGGATTTTTACCTGACTTTTCACTGGTTTACTATTTTTAAATGATTTTGCTGCTTCATTATAGAATGCCTTATGCCATTACGTATTTTCTTACTTTCAATCGTTATTTACCTTTGTTACTCACTCAGTTGGAGTACTTACTTTACTCCCTGCACCCTGTGTGCAGATTCAAGCGTAGCTTGTCCCGCTCCCGAGTGCTGATTCATTCCAGTTTCAGACGGATCTTCCAGGAGTCTTTAGGTAGCTTCTGGCATTCGCAGCCTGGAGCTCCTCTCTATCTATTTCTTTTACGGTCTTAGTTTAGTATTTTAAACTATGTAGTTAAATTTGAGGATTTGGTATTGTTAGATGCTCGTGACTTGTGACACCCCGGTTAGGCCTGTGTCGGGTTGTATTTTCGCTACTTATTATCATTAAGCCATGTTTTAGACTGCTTTTATGTTGTTTAAATGCTTTAACAAGTAAATAGGGTTTAGTTGGCTGGCCTTGTCTTCACGAGAGTCGCCATCACGATCAAATTTGGGGTTAGGGTCGTGACAAGTTGGCTAAACTTTATCTCTTAGAATCGAATTCCATAAATGTTTTCGTAAGTTCAAGTATGATTGGCTCAAAATTCCTAATTTCCATATTTCGGGTTATCCCCTATAAATTCATAAACTTGATTATTCCGGACGAGCCTTATATCGAAAGATAGATGTTTAAAGTAGGGTTTGATTATTAAAATGTAATGGCTTGAGTTGTATGTTAAATGAAAACTAGTATACCAATTGGGTGAGAAAAACTTGATATGCTTGATTGCTCTTATGTGTACCAAATGCTTTGATTGAGTGTGTCTAGTTGTTGATAATCTATAAAGAAGAATGAAAATGCATTAAAGAATTGGAGAAATAGAATGTGGATAACGTGCCAAGCACTTATAAGTTATATTTTTGCCCAGTGATGCCTATGAAATGAGAAAATATGAAACAGATTATGAAATGAGCCTCGGCTCAACTGTTTTAAAATGACTTCGAAACTAGAATTGCCTAAAAGTTTTTTGTACTCAATTCATGCCTATAAGTTGTTGTTTTAACTAATGCCTTGTCTTATAATGTATTCACTGTGATTCGAGTTCTTACATACTCCGGTTTTGAAACTGTACATTGTTGTAATTGGGAAAGAGTAATTCAAGAATAATTAGTGTATTGCTTGTTTATGACTTTGATGTGTGTATCTATTGCTGGTTGGTATGCCCCAATCTTTAGGAAGGAAACCTTCTGTGTTTAAAGTTTCCATTGCTAATGAATTTGAGGTATATGATCTCTGGAATACTTTTTACATTGGTAATTGGTTATGATCCTTGAAATTAAAAGAAGTGAAAGTATGGAATATAGAATGCGGCCAACACAAAGATTTGTACAATGTGAAAGATTCTGGGATCAATACATTTCTATATATGTGTTGTCTTTGTGCGCAATTAAACTAAAAATATTTTTGGGAGTATCATGAGCAAAACCAAGGAAGGGTGGGTCATAAGGCCCACACCTGAAACTACACGTGTCGGTGTAGGGGTGGAGTGTGATTTGGGATGAAATTGAAATATTGGTGAAATTGTGATTATTCCCCCAAAGTGGGATGAAACTAATGCCTATGAATTGGAAAAGAAAAAGCCAACCCACACGGCATATGTGGGAAGGCAGCCTAGCTGATCGGGATGAGATCCAACTCCATGTTGCGCACATGGTGGTACTACTCCTGTGACAAATTTCTTTCGCATCATAATATCAAACCACATTGTCCGTGGGGAGATGACCTAGCCGATCGGGCGTGATCGAAATCCGGGCCAACAAAGGTGGTGGAAATATAGATGCTAGTGATCTCCAAACCAAATATATATATATATATATATATATATATCTTTTGACTGGTTACGGGTGGTGTCTGGTATTGGAATTGAATTAGAAATATCGGTATATGGCAAAGTTGTATAAAAGTTATAATATTTTAAAAATTACGAACGAAGTTGCTAATGGAAACGAAATAGAAGTCGTTACTGATATATTTAAAGAATTTGATTAATGGTGTACATTTCCTTTTTATTCAAAGATGAACTTGGGTAGTAGAAACCTAACAGGCTTGCTCAGTCGGGTTTACTCGGTTGAGCGCCGGCCGCGCTCCTCGGATTTTGGGGCATGACAGCCAAACGCCCGAAAGGACCGTGTCCGTATAGAATAACCGAGCCCTTAACAGTGAAAACATGTATACTTGTACCAAGTAATCAAAGAATACATTCACCTCCATCAAAATACCTTACATTTCAAAGAAGTCTGTTATTTTTTTTTACAAGAAATGGCTCTAGTGCCAAAAAAAATCCCGAACACTCGGGGAGTGACGTCAAAAACTCGAAGCTATATGACCTACGGGTAGGAAGCTTTGAACTCGTAAACCCTAAATGAGGCAATACCAAGTTTGCAAGGAACGACTCCAGATCCAAGAAACTTCCAATATCTCGGGGACTGTCGCTGAGAGTCACCCCGGCTTATTAAAAGCCCGAGGCTGTAAGACCTTGTGCGGGAAAATCTCGATCTCTTAAGACCTTCATAAGGCAGTACCAAATCTGTATGACCTCAAGCAAGGCGTGAACTATACTTGTACCAATTAACCAAATATGTAAGACCTCAAGCAAGGCATGTTTAAAATTATAAGACCTTACAAAATGCATAATCCCGATCTTAAAGTAAAGGATATACATTCAAACTTGTAAGACCCCTAAAGGCAAACCCTCGATGTAAATGCCGAAACTACTTCACTCGGGGACTGAAAGGCTACAACGAAACACAATGACTACGGTCACAAGGCTCCATCCAACCTCATGCCATTCGAGGACGCCCGATCGTCGCTGTAAAATAACGGGCCTTCAATTACTTCAAAAAACTTTGAAAAGAACCGATTAATCAGGCTACCTTTGACATAAGCAAAAGATCTTCGATCATATCAGCTCCAAATAATAGGCTTCAAAACAATTCATCCATCAAGCGAAACCTCCCGAGGTGCTCATTTATCGCCACATAAACGGCTCATAATCGAGGTTCTTATCGAATCGTTGAAGTGTCGGGCGAACACAAAATTTCAAAAATCTCTTTAGCGAAAGAAAAATAAAGCCTACATTAGAGGTCATACTGACCCAATGCATATAAGCCACTGTCGCTAGCTTCAAACTAGAGGTTGTATCGACCCAAATGCATAAGAGACACTATTGCCAGCTTAAAATTAGAGGTCTTACCGAACCAAATGCACCACTGTTGCCAGCTGAAAAGTAGAGATCGTACCGACCTAAATGCGTAAGAGCCACTGTCACCAACTTAAAATTAGAGGTCGTACCGACCCGACGCGTAAGAGCCCAAGAGACACCTTAAAATTCAAAAACATAAGGGTCCATGAGCTCGAATCGAAATTTGAATCGAAGACTAAGCCCGAGATAGTTAACTGAAAAATTCCTAAGGGCAAACACGTAAGAGCCACTGTCGCCAGCCCATATTAAAGGTCATACCGACCCAACTCGTAAGAGTCGCTATCGCCAGACCATATTAAAGGTCGTGCTGACCAAACGCGTAAGGGCCACTATCGCCAACCCATAATAAAGTTCATACCGACCCAACGTGTAAGAGTCGCTGTCGCCAACCCATAATAAAAGGTCGTGCCAACCAAATGCGTAAAAGCCTATGTGCCAGCCTAACAAACCTCATAACCAATTGTCAAACCTAAGGGCTTTTACCTCGAAGCCCAATTCATCTGGCTAAACATTAACAATCGTTAGAATACAAGACAAAGAAAGACGTACTCAAGCACAGAGAAACTCATAAAAAGGGAAAACCAAAAGGTTTCCTTTTATACGTATATGTGAAAACATATAAAGCTCCATTTACAAAGTTCTGTAAGAACACTATCCAAAGAATAAAAATAAAAAAGCCTAGTCTATTTTCCCCTCAGGGACTGCGGCCCTATCGTCCCTTTCTCCATTATCTTTGGCATCAGATACGAGGAATTTGGCATCATATTTATTCGCATTGGCCTGCGCTATCTCTTCTGAGAGATCGAAGCCCCTAGCATGAATCTCTTCGAGGGTTTTTCTTCGATATTTACATCGGGCATATTCATTGCTTCTGCTCTCCCGATCAGATGCCTCTCTCAACTTAGCTCGAGTATTAGAAGCGTCCTTTAAATAGACGACCACTTTCTCGTCGGCCTTAGCCCGAATCTCTTCGGCTTCAGCCCGGACGTCCATGAACTAGGCCTTCATCTCCAAAAGGCCGGACTCAAGCCTTGCAATCCTTCTCGCCTGAACCAAGTTGTTTTCGTAGGAACTACACCTCGAGGGTAGAAACATGGCCAACGCATTCCACTTGGCCACAATACGGGCATCTATCTGAGCCCTTAGCTCGTTATACCCATGCTTGGCCTGGCCAACCTCACCCCAAAGGTGTTCAAGACTCTCTGTCTTGCTCTACAACTAAAGTATCAAAGTGTCAATATCTGAGGATAGAAAAAGAAGCATGCATTCCCTCTGAGAAAAGATTACCTGTTTATAGAGGGATTTCGTAGTTTAGTCTTCGATTCACCTCATACCGAACTTAATTATTTTCGCATGTTATCATAAAGGAGCCTGAGGGAATTCTCTCCATCCAAGGCTTTTCGCAACCTGGCCTCACGACGAAGTAGCTTGGACGTAAGCTTGTCAAAAGCCTATGAAAAAGGAGCTCAATAAGAAAATGAAAGTGTAAAACTGAAAAGCTGATACAATCTGCCCAAACTTACCATAGAGCAGAGCCGTTGAGCCTTCTCAAAGATTGAGCGCGTCTACTGGCTTGGTCTCATCGGCCCCGGTTAAAACGCACCCAAAAGGAATATGTTTGTTTGAAACCTCACTTGAGTTAGGCGGCCCCTGGCCTCGAACATCCCTCGAAGTACCTTTGATGGGAGAAGAAGATGGTGGCAAAAACTCCTTGTCCCTCAAAGTCCTTCGATGGGGAAAGAACATGGCTGCATAGGAGGAACCATTTTTCTAAGACCAGAATTTTTGGTGCTGCAAGCTCAGGTGTTACATCTTCCCTAAGCATCTGGGCAGGACTTGTCTCGCTATAATCACCTTCGCCCTGTGAGGGTTCTTATTATTTGTTATTATTCCGCAGTCTCAAAGCCAACGATACTTCCCCCTCTCTGAAGAGGCACGGTCTCATCTCAAAAAGTTCCCCAATGCCTAGGATGACAAATTCAGTATGCACAAAAATAAAGTACCTTTCAAAGAAAGCAAACCACATAGAACATGCCATGGTCTTTTATCTCCCATCTACCCTTAGACAACTCTCGCCACTTGCGCTTGTCGTAGGTCGAGCAGGCTGCCAGCTTCCAAGCCATATCCATCAGGTCAAGGACCTCGTATGGCATCTACGGAATTGCTGCAGAAAGGGAAAGGAAATCGCATTTATGGAATCTACCTCCACCGTAAACAAAAGTAATAAAATAACAAGTGTACCACTTACGTGTAAAATTCCATTCCTCAGGAAATGGCAGGAACTCCGCTGAGATAATATCGACATTCCGTACTCGAATGAATCGACTCATCTACCCCCAGTCCACATCTTCTTCATCATCAACAACGAATGGCCTATTGGATTGACATTGCATAGTAAATAGGCCTTGGTAATGGAAGGGCCGATATAGCCTGATGAGATGGCTAAGGGTAAACTCAAGCCATGCTTCCTCCGAAAAGAACCTCATCATCAATACTACCCTCAAGAATGATGAATGAACCTGTGCCAGGGTAGTCCGATACCTCCGACAAAAATCAAGAACAACCCTATTAAGAGGGCCTAATGTAAAGGGGTACATGTATACTTTCAAAAAATCCTCTGCATGATCGATCATGCTCTCTTCCGGGGAAGGTACCTGCAATACAACCTTTTCTCCCCATCCGCAGTCTCTCCTCACTGTCTCGAGGTGCTCCTCTCCTATTAAAGAAATGAACTTTAATGCAAACTCCCAATGGCCCTAAACATTGGGAGGTTTTTCTGATAGAAGATCCCTCCCCGAGATAAAATGCCTCAGAGTTGGCTCACCGGACACCGGCGGTGTACCACCGACCGAGCGGGAACAAGAAGCAGAACACTCCTCTTTTTGGTAAATGGATTCTGGCGTAACTGTCATAAATATGATGAACAAGAGAAAGAAAATGAAAACTTAAGCGAAGGCTTCAAATTAAAATGGTGAAACACCTGACACGAGAAAGGAGAACTCTATCAAAAGGGATAGCTGCTCTAGCGGAATCCTCAAAACAGGGGAAAACAAACTTATATATAGAGCAAACAGCGACTGTCTGCCTACCTTAAAGGTTAATTAATGCTGACTAGTCCATTATCACTTCCGGTGAGGTGCACCGGCAGGGTCACCTCGATTATTTCATGACCATGTCACACGATGGACAATATCGTACAACGTTCAAGGGATCGAAGAATCCCGTCTCAACCTAGCCTCGAGATGTAACCCGATCTTGAAGGATCTTTATTGCCATAACAATAGACTCCAAGGAGATACCCACATTAACCTAGCCTCAAGATGATGTCCGATCTCAAGGATCTTTCTAGGTCCGAGTCGGTTCCCGCTTGAGGATTATTAGTAAATCCTCTAGGTTATTTTTGCCTCTAGGGCTACTTAAACACTCCCTCTGTTACTTTTGCCCATGGGCTACCCGAGTTCGAGCGTATCCTCATTCATGGTCTATCTATAACGCCTCAGGGCTATCTATCTATAATGCCTAAGGGCTATCTTCAGTTTAAGTTCAAAACAAGTTTTCAAGGCTACTCGAGTTTAGAAAAACTTCCACTCGGGGACTATATGAAAAGGCCTGAGGGCGGTATTTATTTTGGTGTTATCAGGCAATTTCATCCTTCGAGGATTATTAACGAGGCCTAGAAGGGCTAAGTTGTATTTTAAAGTTCCACTTTCACTCAATTTCGGAGTCGGAAGCCCCAGCAGCCTAAGTTCGTATCAAATTGACCCAAACTTAGTCCAAGGAATGGCGAAGGGTTTCAGGGAATGTCATATTGATCAAGTAAGAACCAAAGAAATACCTACACCCCGGTCCAATATTCAGACCGATCGATTAAGTCACATGCTCAGGTTCTTTGCAAACGAAGACCAAGGAATATCCAGCACAAATCAAAAGCAAATTGAAGAAACAATTTTATTGATAAATGAGGGTTACAAAAGCCCACGAAGGATACTTACACAGAAACAAAGAAGCAAAAAAAATAGCTAAAAGATCTAATCTACTCTCAGAGGCGTATCCTCGGGAGCGACATCCGCAAGAACCATTCCTTCGGGGGTCCCATCTCAGTCTCCAAAACAATGAGACATTTCATCCATCACCAAAAATTATGTCATATGCGTAATGCCATCATGAGAGGATCAAGGAAATCGATGTCAAGGCCATCTCTTATCATTTTTCATTCAAAGAAACTTGTGGACTATCTTTATACGGCTAAAATCAGGGAGTCCGATTTTATGGTTATTGTGACACTTCACGAGACCATACCCATAAAACTTGAGACTCTGCTCGAGGCTCGACCTCTAAAGGCTCTCAATGCTCAAACATGAGGCAGTTCAGATCGATGGCACTCGTAGGAAAGTGGGGGATTCCCAAGGCACTTGATTGAAGCTAACCAAGTCTATTAGGCTAGTACAAGCCTATATCATGGCATTAAATGGTTGTACCATCCACGTATCTTTGTAATAAATGCATTTGTACTACGTTAGGATTCTTCCTCTTATATAAAGGGAACTCCTGCCAATTTGTAAAAGAATATACAACACAATATTGAATACAAGAACAAGAATATTCTCTACTCTCTAACTTAAAAACATTCTCCTTTAATTCTACTACTTACATTTATTACTTAAATTTATTGTATTTCATTGATAGATCTTCATTTATTGCTCATTATTGATCATAAAGAGATCTCATCAAGGCCTTTAGAACTGTTATTCCTTCCTCGACTGCCCTTAGCTAAGCATCCAGTTCGATCTCGAGGCCACGCATAGGCCAGCTCGAGAACCACGATTTCCAGTCACATGGTTTGCTTGTTACACTATCTTCAAGCTCTTATCTTATTTTCTAATCTCTCACTTAGCATTTACTGCATAACAACTAGCATAAAAATAAATCACGTATTTTTAGAATCAAAAAATTAAATCTAATTGTAACTACCATTTTCACGGTAAACAAGCATTTTCTATGAATATAAATTTTTTAAACCATACTCATGTCAGGCAAACGTGTACATAATTAATAACAATTTGTTATTATTATTATTAAGATTGTTTCGTTCAAATTTGCACGAACGCATACTTTGGTCTTAATTTGGAAGACGTAATTATGACACGAGAACGTCAAAAATTCTAAAGATTGGCTACCCAAGTGTGGTCGGCCTAAACAAGCTCCTACCGGATTCAAAATAAGATAAACAAAATAAATAAGAGCGATATAACCACTTAAAGTCCAATTTCTTCAAACTAAGATAAACAAATGAATTAATGGAGGAGAGCTTTAAAGAAAATTCAATAGCTAAAAAAGAAAACCAAAGATCAACTGCTTGTTATTAACTGATTCGTTGGTCTCAAATCCAAATAAAAAACTACCCCAAACAAATGCCCCAGCTTCTTATCATTTTTGAATCAAATTACTTGTAAAAAAAACCACACAAAAAAGACATTATATTCAATTAAAGTGGAAGATTCGTCATGGAATGCAACAGAAACAGAAGCAGTAAGGTCATCGTCAATGATTAATATAGAGAGATTTATAATTAGATAAAGAAATTGACCTCAAAGGGTGATAGCCTTTCCAATTACAGTAGCCATATATGAGACGAAACCGGGACTGAAAAACCTCGATAGAAAATCGCAACTCGTCAGCTCTATACAGATCACACACGACTCAGCCTCAATCAAACTCCACTGAAAACCAAAGATCTTGAGGTACGACTTAAACGGAATCCTTGGAAAACGACATCCGACGACTTCAAAGCTCGCCAGGAAACTCGAACTAAACCAAAAAGACAAAACCAAGGGACTCCGGCTGGTTTTTGAGTTTCTTTGCTGGTAAAAATAGAGCTCTAGGTGACGTAAATGGTAGCTAAAGGTGAGAGATTTTATGGTGGTTTTTGGAGAGGTGGTCGTCTGGTTTGCCGGCGAAGACGCTGAAAAGGAGAGGGTGAGGCTCTTCGCCGGAGAAGAAGACGAAACGGTGAGGCTCTATGTTCGTTCTTCTGTATGTTGCGGCTGCAATCAGCATTCTTTGGATTTGTGAGTGTGTATTTTTGGATCAAAGATCAAAAATAAGTTAGTCAAGTTTTGGATATGGATGAAAATTTTGTTGGATTTTTTTTTCGGCTGACTCTCCTTTTTGCTCAAATAGATGATATCCTAATTAGGGGGTGCTGCCGTTTTTCAGTTCTCTTGTGTGTCTAATTAGGTCTAATTTAGGGATTATAAGAAGGTTGTGGGCTCAAATGATTGATGGGTCAATTGATATTGGACTTTTGTTGGAATTGGGTTGGGTCTATGTCTTGTTGGATTAAAATTAGGCTAACAATCAAAATTCGCTAACTATAAACCCAAATCTTCTTGTGCAATAATATAAAAGCACCTATAAAATGTTAAATCACTCCTAATTAATTAAAATAAACAATGTTATGGCATGGAACTAATTTTTGTATTTCAAATATTATAATAAAGTAACAATTAAAGAAAATAGGGTAAAGTCATGGTAAGTACTAAGTACTACAAATATAAATATACTAATTGAACTGAAACTAAAAATGAAATCTTTTTTGTGTTTGTAAATTGTAATTTGAAGTAAAGTTAAATAAATATTTTAACCACTAAAATAGCTTAAAAACGTGACGGGTCAAAAATTACGTGCTTACATATAATTGAGAAATAATTGTATCAATTTGTTAAGGATATTGCGACACTGAAAAGGGCTACACTACATTCTCATTGGCATAAAAAAAAAATAAAAAAAAAATAAAAAAATAAAAAATAAAAATCCTTAAGAAAATATTTGTTTGCTAATGAGAAGCGGATTCAAGCCATATGGTAGATCGCATTGATGATTGTAATTAATCGTTATACTCTATTTCTTGCGAAACTTTTGGTTAAACCTGATATTAGATCATTCATGTATTGATGTGATGATTTGCAATGGCCAAAAACTTAATTTGCTTTTAAGGACTTGCTGTACATTGAAGCATTAAGACAAAAATAGTCAATTCAGTTATGGAATCTATCACTATGGATGGTTTACTTTAGAACCTCTACCTTTTTCACAAAACGTATTTGATTTTGGTTTTTGAATTGGAGAGCGCTAAAAATGTTAAGATAAATAATTACTTACAGAACAACTTCAGGCGAGTTTCACATTCATTTTTTTTCATACTTAAGTTAATTTTTCATGTTATATTTTAAGATTGGACGTGAAAGCGTTTTTCTCTACTATGCTCCAGAAGTTACTCATTCATTATACTGATGTAGCCTTCGATAAAAGTAGACTACTAAGTTTTCTGATGATTTTTATGTCGGGCCTTATTGAAATTATTGCTAAGTCATTACAAATTTAATATATAATTCGTATGAGCTCTGTAAGTGTCCGCACTTGAATATATAGTGGTCTCCTCAGTCGTCACTCTGGCTATTAGTTAATCGGCTTTTATCGTATATAACCCCAAGAGAAAAATCTTCAATTATACATTTTTATTTTTTACAGTACCACATCAATAATTTATTAAAAGCGGGTCCCTTATAAGAAATTATTTGTAGTATTTTCGATGGGCATAAATCAAAGAATATTATTATTAATAAATATTTGTCGTTGATTCATTAATTGTGATTTTGACCACACAAAAAGAAATCATTATTTAATGCACATATATAATTATCACATAGGTTATTTTGTGATTTGTATGCATTCATGTTCCTAAGTTTTGTTTTACCATATGTTACTAATTAAGTTGTGACGTGACGTAAACTAACTTGCAAGAATATGTTGAATGAATTTTGCGACTTTCAATAATGTATCCTATGTAAATTTGTTATATATTCTTTTCATAGCTTACTCGACTTATTTAGTCACAAAATTGATAATACTTACACTTTTTACGAAGTAGTATTATTTCTTTATACTAGCAAAAATAATAATACGTAATATCCGCGCAAGATACTGATTTTCTTATCTCCTTTTTAAATTATGTAATATTTGAAATAAGACATGCAATCATCTTAAATAGTTGGGTTTTAATATTTCATTTTTACTTATTTACTCATAGTTTTGTTTAATAATATCGATATTATTTTACAAAATAAATGATACAATTCGGCATACACATACAATGCACGTGTTGAGAAACTAGTATTTTATAAATAAAAGAGAAAGTAACATAAAGTCACTTTTTATAAATTAATTACAAAAATAATTGTGAACAGGTTAAAGCCTGTTATCTCAAAAATAGTTGGACCTACTCAAACGAGCTTTCAACAAGGAAAACGAGCTTCTGACAACGCTATAATAGTTCGAGAAATTATTAATCATTTTCGTAAGATGAAAGGAAAAACTAGTTATATGCTTCTAAAATTAGATCTTGAAAAAGCCTTTGACCGTCTAGAATGGTCTTTTATAAAGAAAACTCTTATTTTCTTTAATCTTTCGAAGTCTCTTATAGAGTTAATTATGTCTTGCATTATAACTACAAATGTCGATACTTGTTAATGGAACACGCACTTCCTATTTCAAGCCTTCGCGAGGCATTCGCCAAGGAGATCCATTATCCCCATATATATTTATCATGTGCATGGAAATGCTTTCTTGCACGATTAATCAATCAGTTGACTATCTTCGCTGGCAGCCAATTCGAATCTCCAAACATGGTCCTGAAATATCTGTCATCTCTTATTTGTTGATGATATCATGTTGCTGTCTAAAATAACTACCAACAGCTGCCATGCTATCATTGATGTTCTTAACTCCTCCATGAGCATTTCTGGTCAGAAAATTAATTTTGCAAAATCTAAGATTTTCTTTTCACAAAATTGTTCCCTTCCAAACAAAAATTTTGTGTTACAATCTTTTGCAATGAAGGAAGGCCACACGGTTGGAAAGTATCTAGGTTTTCCAATTTTTAATAGTCGACCCAAGACTGCTGATTTTCAATTCATCCTCGACAACTTTAAAAACAGGCTCGCTGGATGGAAAACCAATTTTTTAACTATTGCGGGGAGAACCACTCTTATAAAATCTATACTAAACTCTCTCCCCAATCATACCATGTAATATATCCTTCTACCGACCCACATTGTACAAAAAATGGAAAGATACCATAGAAACTTTCTATGGGGTAACACTGTTAATAGGAAAAAATTACATTTAATTAACTGGAATCAAGTTACCACTTCTACCACACAAGGTGGCCTAAATATCCAAAAGCTAAAACTAAAGAATTATGCTTTGTTAGCTAGTTTGGCATGGAGAATTTTTCAGAATCCTCACTCCTTTTGGGCAACAATAATTCTTAAAAAGTATCTTCATCTTAAACCTGGGGTTGCTACTTCTGCAACATGAAAAAATATTTTAAAAGGCTGGAACCACTGCCAAATGGGTATTAATTGGTTATTAGGAACAGGAACCAATATTAAACTATGGACTGATCCATGGGTCAAGCCAGGTACCACATTAAGGTCCTTGTTAATAGGTCCACTACCTCATACTCATGATACTAATACAGTTTCTAGTTTTCTCACTAATCGTGTGTGGAACTGAGAAAATTTCTGCTTTGAAATACTCATAGATCTCGAAAAAATAATTAATAAAATTTACATTTCCCAGTGTAACCAACAAATTGATCACATTTTCTGGGGGCTAACTCCTGACGGGAACTTCACAGTTCAATCTATGTATAGAACACTGCTCAACAGTGGCTACTACCATCAGCATAATTCTACTCACTTTAAATGGATTTGGCAACTGCTAGTCCAACCCAAGATCCGAACTTTTCTGTGGCTATTTCTTCACAATCGACTACCAACTCTGCATTACCTACATCGCATAGGAATCTTTAAATCCAAACTGCAAATTCTGTCATAACACTCCCGAAAATATTAGACATATTTTTATAGATTGCTGCCATAGTCAACATTACTGGCAATTACTAGGCTTATCTACTTACATTAACTCTCTTCCTACCACATTTTATCCTATACATTGGCTACACAGGCTTATAAACTATAAAGGGATTTATGTCCCTCATAAAATAAATCCTAAGTTTTTCTTAGCTATTAGCCTTTGGCACCTATAGCTAACTCGCAACAAGAACCTTTATGAGCATAAAGAAGGTAGGCCAAACCCTTGTAGTGCTTTGAACTATGCTATTGAATATGCTTATATGGTTACACCAAATCATACCCATGTAAACAGAGTTCCAATCCATTTAAGGTGGATTCCTCCAAAGCCAAATTACTACAAACTCAGTATGGATGGGGCAACATATGCTGAAAATAACACAGATGGCATTGGAGGCGTCATTAGAAATCACATGGGTGATTGGATAGCGGGATTTGCTGGCTCAGCCCCTCATGTTCACTGTATCACAGCTGAATTGCAGGCACTCATTAAAGGCTTAGACATAGCAATACAAATGCAACTACTCTCGCTGAAAGTGGAAATGGATGCAAGGAAGATTATTACACTGTTGACTAATGCTAGCCGAAAATTTTCTAACTTAATTTTTGACTTCAGGCATCTCCTCAAGTCTCTCCATGATCCAGTAGTTCACTATGTGTACAGGGAACAAAATGGAGTAGCAGACCATCTTGCAAAGCTAGGCAGTGGAATGCAACTTACTGATGAGTTGCAAATTTTTGTTAGGCCACCAAACTCAGTTTCAGGTAGTTTGCTAGCAGACAAATAGGGTACACAATATCACCTATAGTACCCACCTCTAAGTTGCAGCAACATGAAGACCGCGCTACCGCCAGCAATTTTGTTACTAATAGTATATCTACTAGGACTGATGACTTTTATTTTGACAACCTAAATAGACAAGTGGCAGTCCCTAGCATAAAGGCTCGCCAGTGTGTTCTGGGCGATGCCTCAACTAGCTGTAACAGTATAAATCTTAATCATAACTGTAATATGGTGCATGAGCACCAAACCCCTGTACGCATGATATATACATATATATATATATATATATTACTTATCTTTTGCACAAAAAAAAAGGTAGAATAGCCTAAATGACACTTATACATGTGCCACTTTGTCATTCCGGTCCCCAAATTTAACGAAGTTTCATATAGACACTTATACTCGTTCAAAAGTAATATTTTAAACCCTTCTAACTGTGTGTGTCCCTCAATCATCTCACTGTATTATCCACGTCAGATAAAAATATTCCATGTCATTATTTTTATTCACAAAAACTATTTTTAGAAAAGAAAAAGTTGAATCTAAAGTTTTCTCTCGCAAACACATTCATGCCTTTCTCTCTCTAAAAATCAGCCATTAGCTGGGACTGAGTTTTCTTGATTCAAGCCTGATTTTCCTCTTTTTACACAGACTGTTTCTCTTTCATCCTCCTCTCCGCTCCATCTCTCCTTTGTCTTCTTTCATTGAATTTTCAGTCATCGTTTCATGCGTTTCTTTTATCTTTTTGTGGTAAGTGTTGTCATGAATACACAGAGCTAAGCACATACATAGATTTATGAGATGATTAATACTAAAAGATGCCCAAAATCCATTCTCTAGAATAAAAGTACAAGATACAAATTGGCAGGGTAACTTGTTGCATAAAGATTTAGCTGTAAACCTGAAATAAACAACCAAGTCTAACCCATAAAAGATCAGAAGTGGAAGCAAAAACTGAAGCCACGAGCTCCACCATGCATTTTTATCTGAAGAGAATATCTCACTCTCAAGAAACATCGCAACTAAGTGCTCTTTCCTCCAATAAAACAACAACATACAAATGAAAGGAGAAAGAAAAGAGAGATACCAAAGAAATATTACAGCATACGAAAATTCACAATCTAGAGGCTTTTATTTAGGGTTTAAGCACAGCCGCTACCAAAACCATAATAACAAGCAAAAAAAGAAAAAGATGCAATCTCCCATACCATCTTTGAGCACTGAGTCAGAAAAAAATGGGAAAAGATGAGAGGAGAAAGGGGTAGAAGAAAAGAAAACTGGAGATTGGAAGACGCTTGAATGCTTCATGGCGTTAACCCCCCTTTATTTTTTTTTATTTTTTTTATTTTTTTGGTATTTTAAATTAGAATCATCAACTTTTACTCGCTTTTTAAAGCGTGTAGTCATGCATTTTATCCAACTCAGCAAAGCAAATACCACATAAGTTTGGTCAATGGTCAGAGGGGTTTAAAATATTACGTTTGAACGAGTAGAGGTGTCTAGATGAAACTTCATTAACTTTGGGGATCGGGATGACAAAGTGACACAAGTATAAGTGTCATTTAGGCTAACATAATGTCTATATGAGTTACAGAAGTAAGTCATCAAGAAATGGGGTGCTAAATGGTAGATTGACCATCCCAGAAGCCACAAGAAATGCAAGAATCCACAAGGGTAGAATCCATTTGAACACAACAACTAAAATCTTCTTTCCTGTGACAAGTGACAACAAACAAAAATTTAAGATTGTTAAGTGTTTAATAAAAGAAGTAAATATAAAAAGAATTTATTACCAGCAGAGGCAGATGTGTCTTCAGTTTTATCAATAAGCCATTCACCAGTTTCCCTTAGCTTCTTTTCCACATCTCCTTCATTCTCCCCGACAGAATTTGACAAAATTGAATCAAACAAAGTCTTGCTCTCCTTTGCTTCCCTTAACAAATCAATCTTTTCTTAGATTAGCTAGACAATATTTGAATACACTTCTGTATCTTCTGCTTTTTAAATTTATTTGCTCCCTTGCTAGGAGAAAGTATGTAAACCAAAATGATCAAATTTAACACATTAGTAAGTGTTGAAACCGATCCTATGATTAAACAGTACCGATTGGCCAGGGATATGAACAACCATTTACCATTACATTTGGAATATTTTTTTTAATGAATTTAGAAGATATTACTTAAACTATGCAAGGTATAAACAGTGATAATATATATCTCTCCTAAAATACACAAGCTTTACAGAAAGATTGAGCAAAATAGCAACACCAAGATAGTAGTATGTTCGATAAAGTAAAAGGTATTTGCCTGCTGGTATCTCGGTCTCGGAAAATGCCAGCACCAATGGCTCTTTCAATCTCTGCAACTGAAAGTTGCCTTTGATTCTGCTTCTTTCTCTTCTGCAGCTCCAGTCTTGGTTGGGATTTGAGGAGTGGAGGGTTTAAGTTATTAGAAGGAGAAGGGGAAGGAAGAAAAGGTGAAGGGTCAGTGGGTGGAGATGAAGATACAAGTATTTTGCGAGGCTTAGCCATAGAGATGAACTTTAGTCCAATCATTTTGGATATGTTTACACTTCTTTTGCGATAGAATAAAATTGAAGTAGCTAAATGTCTATGTTGAGCTTTTGCAGCTGTATTTTGTGGGGAATTCCTCAAAAATATCCCATGGATTATCTTCTTTTTCGGTATAATTTTTGCACGGAAAAATTCAGCATTCTTATTATCGGTTTTGGACTATTTCTCAAGTTGTGCGTGTTATTCAGGGACAAGGTGTTAGTTTCAAGTTTCGTATATTGATTTTGATGATAACAAACCAATATAATTATTAATTAAAGAATATTTACTTGTGTTAATTTTATTCTTGCACAAATTTGTTCAAGGGAAACGAAAAATTCAAACAATGATTGGAAAGGAAATATCATGTGATGAATTTATGAGTGAAAATATAAGCAAGGAAGATTAAAATTATGGAAAGGAAGATTAAAATTATGGAAGGAAAATTCTTCCATATCTTTACGTGAATCTTACATAAATGTCCCAAATAAGTTCTAATTTACCAACCTCTAGCCATTCACGGACTTATCAAAACTAGCCAAGCACATATACAAATTAAAAATTCAAAGAAATAAGGTTCTTTCTCTCCAAGAATCACACGCAAAAATCTGCTTCCATATTTTTAAGCGTGATCAATAACATTGGATGCAAGACGGAAAGAAAATTTCATGGATGAGGTAGCAAATAAGGTGATAAAATACAAAAAATATATTATACAAGATTCCAAAATTTTAAGTAAGAAAAAAAAAGAAGATCTTTTTCAATGGGCATGGTTGAAATTCATTGAAAACATATAGATGAGTCAATATATAAATTTTAAGGAAGATTGAAAGTTATTTAGACCGATTTGGTATCAAAATTCATAGTTAAACTAGAGTTCAAATATTCTTCTACGCGTGTATCTCACACACATGTATACATGTGATGCACATTTGATACAAATATGATACATATGCGATACACATATTTTTTTTTTGTATGTTTATCTTCTACTTTGAATTTTCAATTCAACTCACCTCAAAACTCCACCAAATTATTAAAAAATTGAGATTCAAGTTTCTTAAGATGTACCCAACCTATTCTAAAAATACCCACTCAAAAAAGGATAAAATTGACCTTATTTGGCAAGAAATAGCTAACTGTATAATATTGGTAATAATTGGCTAATATTAGTAATATTTTATGAGTTAACTAATTTTTATAATAAACTACTTATAAATGGAGAAAGCTGATACTTTCTCTATCTTGAAAGGAAGATTGCTAAAATCCTGGAGAAAATCTGTTATTTTAAGGAAGAAAGATACTATATGAAAGAAGAATTATAAGGCCAAGAAAGAATACATTTTCTATGGAAAGAAAATTTATTATGGGTTTAGTAAAATCTATATTATGGAAAGAGATTTCTCATATAATAGGAGTTCAAAGATATATTGAGGTCTATTCAAAACGAAATTATTTCAATAAATGTGAAGATAATAAATGATTACTAATATTTTTATACTGAAAAAACCCAAGGTTATTATATGAAGAAGAATTTGGTGAGCACTACACAAATATGAAAAAGAAGATATTGTGCGATGAAGCCATGAGAGAATAAATGGAAGTGAGATATTCTATAAAAGGGTAGAACATTTACAACGACTTAATGGAAGAAAAGGAGGAATATTTTGTGGAAGAACGTTTAAGCAAGGGACCGTGACTATGAATTTGAAACTTGGAACGCATCATTGGAAGAATGTCCTAAGTTATAAAAGGAAAAAGGATCATGTGACAACCTGATCGGTCGTTTTATGTATTCGAGTCTCTTTTTCCTTTTTGATGCTTCATACATGTGTATTTATCGTTTTATGACTTGTGGGGTTAGTTAGTTTCGTTCCGGAGAGGTTTTAGGTGATTTGGACCCTTTGGTTCTTGGTTTAGAAGCCTAAGTTGAAAAAGTTGACCAAACTTTGACTTTTGTGAAAACGATCCTAGGATAGTATTTTTATGGGTCCGATAGATTCGTATCATGATTTTGGACTTGAGGGCATGCCCAAAATTGGATTTGGATTTCCTTAGGTTGAATTGACTTGTTTTGCCAAAGAAGTTGGCAATTTGAGGTTTAGAAGTTTTTTCAAGTTTGACCATAGGTTGGATATTTTGGCTATAATGTTCGGAATTTTATTTTGGGACTTGGAATAGGTCCGTTTTTCTATTTAAAGTTTGTCTTCAAAATTTGGTATCATTTGGAGTTGGTTTGATAGGATTTAGATGCTTGGTTGCAATTCTAGAGGTTCTTGAGTTCTCTTTTGAAATTCATGTTTTTTGATGTCTGATTTGTACTTCTAGATATTATTTTTGTATTTTGATCATGCGAGAAAGTTCATATGATATATTTAGACTTGTATGGATGTTTGATTTGGAGCCCCGAGGGCTCGAGTTAGTTTCAGACTTTTTTTGGAAAAGTTTGGATTCTAATACAGGTTGCCGATGTGCTGGTGCTACAGTTGTTGCAATTGCGAGCACCGACATCGCAATTGTGAATATGACATGGGGGGACTCTGATACCGCAATTATGATAGCTAGTTCGCATTTGCGAAGCTAAGGCTTAAGTTGAGTAGGTCGCAACTACGATCATTCAGTTGCATTTGCGAGGAGGGAAGACTTCCTATTTGCGAGGTATGCGTCGCAATTGCGATATCTCCTTGTCTTGACAGTTGCCACATTTTCAAGTCTTCCTTCGCAATTGCGTGGGTCCGCAATTGTGAACCCAGTGTCACAATTGCTGTATTTTCAACTGAACAAAAGGGCTGGGAGTTAGGATCTCTGATTACGTCCAAATCCACTACTAAAAAGTAAATGGACACGATTGCATGTAATATAATTTACCCACTTGGTATCGAATCCCATAGAGAATAATATGTAGGCGATTATGCATCGAAGAGAATTATCACTTATTATGCTAAGCCTAACACTTAGAAATATTTTGAGAAAATATTTAAAACTAGTTGCGAAAAAGTAAACTAACCTAGAAAGCAAGTAAAATGACCAATGACTACAAGTATGGATGCATTGAGAATTACACTCAAGTAACGATCCAATGTATTTCATGATTTTATAAATACGAGCGAGTTTATGCTAATTCTCCTCATGTAATAATTCTATATTAGCTTCTTCAGAAGACTAACAAGACTTCCTAATTGAATTATTCCTAAAATAATTAAGATATTAAGCACACCTGAATATGACTACAAGTAGTGCAATCTTATTCCTAGGTAGAATCAATCTATAAACTGAGGATTAAAGCCTCAAGTTCTTGTTAATCAATCTTTCCTAATCCCAAATATCTTACCAAAATAAATTCAAAGTAAATGGGTGAGTTTTAGGGTTAGCTAATCCCATTGAAAATATTAAAGAACAAGAATAATTGAAGAAACAATAACTCACTTCACAATAAATAAAATCGTTAAATACATAATCACAACAAGATATTTAATCCACATTTTAAATATGAATATTCTCATAAATAATATTCAAGTATTGGAAAAAATACTACACGCTTAGATATTTCATACAAAGCAAGGGTAAGAAATGAACATAGATGGGTAAGAAATTCTCAACCAAAAGTTTCAAATTTTCAATACCCAAGTGTTTGTGCAAGAACCCTAGCTCCAAAACATGTGTTCTCTTGTCAAGATGTGTCAGAATATCCAAAAATAGCCAAAGATATTTTACAAATGAGTTGGATAGTATATTAACTGGCTTGGGATAAAAAATGTGAAATTCCATAACTACCCAATTTCTGCCCGATTATACAGCTATGCGATGGCATAGAGAACCGCGATCGCGGTTAACAAGCTATGCGATCGCATAGAGAGAACTATGTTCGCGTAGAACATTTGACCAACCATTGACCAGATTTTCTTTATCGCGTTCGCACAGCTTCAACCATGTTCGCATAGCTTCAGGCAGCTCAACTTACGCGATCGCATGGATTTCTCTGCGATCGCATAGAGCATTCATTGGCATTAGTTATATTTTCCCTTTTTAACACATTTTCACTTGTTTTCTTCCATATCTTCTCTAAATCGCTTGATACCTAAAATATGCCAATAAACCTCAATAAATAACTTACTTTCTCAAAAAAATCATACAAAAGCCTATGTATCAAGAAAAAAATTTGGGGATTTTCGTCTAAGTTTTGAAAGATAAAAATTTTGATTTTAAGAGTCAATATGGACTCGGATTTGAAAATAAAATACAAATGTAGACTTGTGGGGTACTGGTAGTCAGAATCAAACCTTGGACTCGAAATTTAATCGTCGGGCCCGAGATTGATTTTTGTTGACATATGGGAAATTGTGTAAAGATCATAGCATTATTTATTGTAACTGGTTTCTCTTGCATTGTTTGATGATATTGGGTCATATTTTTGTTAGATGAGTCATGCGGAGGCCAATTTTCGGGGAAAAGCAATTATTGAGGGTTGATTTGGCCTAGTTGAGGTAAGTATCTTGCCTAACTTTGTGTGGGGGAATTTATCCTTAAGATTTTGGTTGATTTTGTTATTTGTATTATATGGAATACGTGTACGAGGTGACGAGTGTGTACACAAGCTTATGTGTGGTATTTTGACCGGTTTAGACTTTTAGACTTCTTCCATGCATTTAATTGAATTTCTCATAACATGTTATATCTTCTATTATTAATATTACTCTCACCCGATTTGTTTGACGTTGTTAGGACATGTTCTATCTTTTATTATTAAGTTTTCTCTTATATGCTTTGGTTTACATTGTTACCTCTCTTATTTCTTGTCACCTCTTTTATTATTGAATTACTATTATTTGAAGTTTTTCATTTCGTGGAAATACCTTCATTTTGAGATATTGAAGTTAAAGTGTGAAAGCTATTAATACATTGAGATTGAAGTTGTGATGATTAAGATATCTTTCCTCATTGAGTATTGCTCATTCATTTTATTATCATTGAGATTCTTGTTCACCTTGTGGTTGAGCCGTGAGTTATACGTTGGGGTAACAATGGTATTGTTGACTTTGGCAAGTTATGGCATATAGACACGTGTGGTACAAGTTATTATTGTACTTTGATATTGATGTGCATGCGGCGGTATAAGGATAGTGGTTAATGTGCATCCGACGACATAAGGTGGAATTTATATGCATGTTGCTAGTAAGGAGATTACTTGAAGCCACGCGGCGATATAAGTGGGCCAAAGCACATATAGCTTTTTCGGGAAAAATATTTTTGAAATACAAATTCAAGACTCACGTGGCAATATAAGGAAGATTGTGATTGTAAATTGTGAAACGTGGATACGAGATGTGATACCTCGGTTGTGATTCTTGTTCTATATTTTTGTTAAAAATGCTTGTTTGTTGAACATTTTTGGTCATCTCCTCAATTGCCTTACATGTATTTGTCTGTATTGAATTACTTATTTTTATTATCATGTGTTCACTCCTTGTTTCCTTCATTGCCATAAATTCTATTGTTAGTCTATATTATTATACTGCTTTATTACCATTCATTTCCTCGCTTTCGATTAGTATTCTAAATTATACTCTGTTCAAATTTTTCTTATCGTAGTAGGTATCTTGACCTGGCCTCGTCACTATTCTACTGAGGTTAGCCTCGATACTGTCATGGTCCAATTTCTCCTATAGGCTGTGATGACGTCCAATGTTACCGCTAGGCAAACCAACAGTGAGTTAATCATGCAATATCCTTTTTCAATAAATTTCCAAGTAATTAAATTCCATTATAAATAAAATAAGAAAAAAATTAATAAAGTAAATGGAGACTGATGAGTGAGCAATAGCAGTGAAGTAATTACTCTAAAACTAAAGTCTACTAGTATGCGTTCCAAGAACTGGTATCACAAGTGTATGAGCAACTAGTAGAATATATACAAAACTCCAACTAATGTGTGAAATAAAGTAGAAAGGAACTAAATGCAAAAGAGAGACTCTTGATGTTGTGGAACGACTCAGGAAGTTGCTCACCACTAAGCCATGGGGTATCGCTGGTATGTGCCGGTATGACTGCTAGATGCACCTGCCTCTACCAGTCCTGGATGTAGATTCTCGACGAATCAACGGTATTTCCTTCGCCATTTGATTTGTGCTCTGATATCCTACATGATTAGTGCAAAAGTATAGCAGGAGTACATAAACAACATGTACCCAGTAAGTATCCAGTCTAATCTCGAAGAAGTAGTGACGAGGGATCGACTTTGACACTTACTAACAGGCCAATAATAAAATAGAGAAATTCTAGTAGGCATGGGTACATGAATAAAAAAAATGAATAATAACATATAACTACTTCAATAATTTCAGTCCATTAAATAAATTATAAACTCCTAAGTCATAGAAGTAATATCAAGTGTATTCGGGCTCCAAACATTACCACGAACGATTTATACCGAGGTCGTACGGCCAGATCCAGAATAACGTATACACTGCCGAAGGTCGATCGACGCGAATCATAGATGCAGCTATTCTACTGCAGAGGCGTTCGGCCCGCTCCACAAGAAGAGAGGATACTCTATGAACATCTTATTTAAAAGTTATTACAAGGCTAATACACAAGGGAGCACAGTGTCTATCGATGGTCAAGTAGCCCGCCAAAACTCAAGTACGTGAAATTCGGTCTTTAGAAATTCCTTTATCATGTTTCAATATAAGTTAGGCACTTTAATAAACAAATAGGGTGCAAACACTACAAGAATTTCCTAATTTGGGTCCTAAAGTCGGACATAACATAATTAGTAGTTACGCACAAACTCTCGTCACCTCTTGCGTACGTAGCCCCCACAATTAGAAGTAAATAATAATTCAAATCACCTACGGGGTAAATTCTCTTTTACAAGTCTACGCAAGAGACTTACCTTGTCTCAAAGCTCACTTTCCGACTCACAAATTCGTTCTAAAGCCTCCATTCGGTGCAGAACAATTCGAAACTAGTCAAAAGTCACATGACTTATCAATACATGTTCAAAAGTTCATAATTTAGCTATTAAAATAATTACCCAACTCAAATTTGAAGAATCCTAAAATTCACCTCCGAGCCCAGATTATTGAAATTTTCGAAGATAAATGTAACCCATAAACTCATGAACTCAACTATATATATATATATATATATATATATATATATATATATATATATATATATATATATATATATATATATATATATATATAT
>MU665307.1:127300-177523 GCA_026770625.1 Nicotiana glauca
ATATTTCACCCAATCCCATAATTATTTTTGTAGTTAAATCCTGTTTTTATCAAAACCTATATTTTTAAACTAAAACCATAATTTTCAAAAGTTTTCATGTTAAAATATCCCCATAATCTATGTATTTAACTTGCATTGGATAGAGATTAGTTACCTTCAATAGCTATGTGAAAACCCTTTCTGAGAAGCTTAAAAAATCACCCAAGAAGTGAAATAAATGAACCAAAATGGCCTAAGTCCTGATATTAAAAAGACCTCACTCCCACCAGTGATTCCGCATCTGGACCTTTGGTCGCACCTGCGACGCCACTTCTACAGACAAAGGTCTGCATTTGCAGAACGCCCCAAGCCCAGCATTGGGCGCACCTGCGGACTGGGCACCGCACCTGCGAGCCCGCTGCTGCGGCTCGCCTCTCGCATCTGTGACCCAGGCAAGACCAGCCCTCTATGCGTCCCTTCCCTCGCAGAAGCGAGGCTTCTTCTGTGGAAATATCTACGCAGCTGTAGGCCACAACCACCTATCCCAAAACCGCTTCTGCGACCACGCGCTCGCACCTCTACTACTTCAGCCATTTCTTCTAGTCAAAACTTGATCCTCGCCGAATAGCACCAAAGGCCCTAGGGCCTCACCAAAAATACCAATAAATTTGTAAACATAAGACGAGCTCGCTCAAATCCTCTGAACGCATAAAAAACATCAAAATGAAGAATCACATTCCAAACAAATTCAAATCAACTTATGAACTCTAAGTTCTTCCAATTTACTCTGAACGCACCGAATCATACTGAAACTACTTGGAATGACACAAATTTTGGGTGCAAGTCTTAAATTACATTTGGGACTATTTCCAGGCTCGAAATCCCAAATGGACCTTGATAACACCAAAGCCTACTCCGAACAACATTAAAAGAGCTTTAAAACCTTTAATGTGCCAACTTTCAGTATTAAGCGCCGAAATGCTCCCGGGTCATCCAAAACCTGATTCAAACATACGCCAAAGTCCAAAATCATCATACAAACCCATTACGACCATCAAGTTCTAGTTTCGAGGTAGTTTACTTAAATTGTTGACTCAAGTCAAACTTTGCCCTTTTTAACCAATATTAAGAAACTAAGTATTCCGATTTCAAACTGAACCCTTCCAAGCCCGAATTAAGCATCCCCGAAAGTCATAAAATAGTACAAACACATACGGGGAGTCTTAGTTAGGGGAGCAGAGATCTAGAAAGCAAAAGGACCAGTCGGGTCATTACATTGTCCACCTTTTGAACAAAGGTTCATCCTCGAACGGGTCTAGGATCATACCTAGAGCACCGAATAAGTGTGGATATCTACCCCGCATGTCCTCGTCGGTCTCCCAAGTTGCCTCTTTTACTGGTTGACCCCTCCACCGAACCTTTACTGTAGATTTCTGCTTGGACCTCAACAGGCGAACATGTGTGTCAATAATGGCAACTGACTTCTCCACATAACCTAGGCTCTCATCTAACTGAACCGTGTTGTATTCTAACACATGCGACCTGTCGGCATGATATCTACGGAGCATAGACACGTGGAGAACCGAATGAACTCCCCATAGGCTGGGAGGCAACGCAAGCTTATATGCAATGTCCCCAACTCGCCTCAACACCTCAAATAGACATATGAACCCTGGGATCAACTTGCCCTTCTTCCCAAACCTCATGATTCACTTCATCGGTGAGACTTTCAAGAGAACCTGCTCGCCTACCACAAATGATAAATCAAGCACCTTCTGATCTGCGTAACTCTTTTGTCTGGACTGTGTTTTGCAAAGTCGCTCCTGAACCAACTTCACCTTTTCCAAGGTATCCTTCATGAAAGCAGTACCATATAACATAGCCTCATCGGGCTCAAACCATCTGATGGGCGAACGATATCGCTGACCATATAAAGCCTCATATGGAACCATCTCGATGCTGGACTAATAACTATTACTGCAAGAAAATTCGGCCAAAGGCAAGAATTGATCCCATTACCCTCCAAAGTCAATCACACATACGTTGAACATATCTTCTAAGATCTAAAATGTCTGCTCTGACTGCCCGTCGATCAATGGATGAAAGGTTATGCAGAGCTCTATCCGGGTCCCAACTCACTCTGTACTGCTCCTAGAAATGCGAAGTAAATTGAGAGCCTCTATCTGAAATGATGAAAACAGGCACACCATGCAACCTATTAATATCTTGAATTTAAATCTGGGCCAACCTCTATGAAGAATACATAGTCACTATCGGAATGAAGTGTGCCGACTTGGTCAACCAATTGATAATGACCCATTTAGCATCAAACTACTACAAGGTCCGCGGCAACCAAATCTGAAGTCTATAGTGATGCCCTCCATTTCCACTCAGGTATAGTCATTTACCAAAGTGGGACACTCAACCTCTAGTGCTTATACTTAACCTGTTGGCAATTTAGACATCTCGCCACATACGCAACTATGTCCTTTTTCATCCGCCACCACCAATAATGCTGCCTCAAGTCACGATACATCTTCGTAGCAACTGGATGAATAAAATACTGAGAATTGTGTGCCTCCATCAAAATCTTTTCCCTCAACCGATTAACATTAGTAACATATGGACAACCATGGAGTCACAAAACACCATCCTCACCAATAGTAACCTCCTTAGCACAACCTAATAGTACCATCTCCCTAAGAACTAACAAGTGCAAATCATCAAACTAACAAGCCTTAATCTACTCGAATAATGAAGGCTGAGCAATGACGCATGCATGAAGTCGGTTGGGCTCTGAAATATCCAACCTCAAAAGTTTGTTAGCCAATGTCGAAAGATAATGGACTCTCCTCTACTACAATGAATGCCAAACTACCCATACTCTTTGCCTTTCTTCTCAAGGCATTTGCGATCATATTCGCCTTGCCCGGATGATAAAGAATGGTAATATCATAGTCTTTTAGTAACTCAAGCCACCAACGCTGCCTCAAATAGAGATCCCTCTATTTGAACAAATGCTGCAAGTTGCGATGATCGGTGTAAACCTCACATGACACCCTATAAATATAATGCTTCCAGATCTTAAGAGCATGAACTATCACATCCAACTCCAAATCCTGCACGAGGTAGTGCTTCTCGTAGGTCTTCGTACGCAATAACTCGCCCCTCCTGCATCAATACACACCCTAGGAAAATGCACAAAGCATAGCAATACATAGTATACATCCCTGAACCGGAAGGCAACACTAGAATTGGTGCTAAAGTCAATATGATCTTGAGCTTCTGAAAGCTCAACTCATAATCATCGGACCATCGGAGCGGAGCACCCTTCTGGGTCAATGTAGTCAAAGGATCTGCATTAGATGAGAAGCCCTTAACAAATCAGTAATAATAACCTGCTAACCCCAAGAAGTTCCTGATCTCAATTGTCATGGTAGGATGAGGCCAACTCTAAACTGCCTCGATCTTCCTGGGATTTATCTTAATACTCTCACCTGATACAACATGCCCTAAAAATGCCACATAATCTAACCAGAACTCACTCTTGGAGAACTTATCATATAACTTCTATTGGCCCAAGGTCTGAAGCACCGCTCTCAAATGCTGCTTGTACTCCTCCATGCTATGCGGTAGATCAAAATGTCATCAATGAAGACAATCATAAACAAGTCAATATATGACCTGAACACTTTAAATCTATAAACTCTGCCGAGGAGTTAGTCAAATCGAAGCACATCACTAGAAACTCATAGTGGCAATAACTAGTCCGGAAAGCCGTCTTTAGAACATCAAAATCACGAATCTTCAATTGATGGTACCCCGATATCAAGTCTATTTTATAGAACCCTGGCACTCTGTAATTGGTTAAAAAAAATCATCAATATGTGGCAATGGGTACTTGGTCTTCATGGTAAATTATTTCAGCTGGAGATAATCAATGCACATTCGCAAAGTCCCATATTTGTTTACGAATAACATCGGTGCACCCCAAGTCGACACACTCGGTCTGACGAACCCCTTTGCTAGAAACTTCTCAAGTTGTTAATTTAATTCCTTCAACTCTTTCGGAGCCATGCGATACGTTGGAATAGAGATAGGCTTGTTACTTGGAGCCAAATCAATACAAAAATCGATATCACGATCTGGTAGCATGCCTTGTGGATCGAAAGGAAACACATCGGAGAAATCCCAGACCACGAGCACTGAATTAATTGGACCACAAGCACTGATTTAATTGTTGGAGTCTCTAGCCCATATCTCGAACATAAGCTAGATAAGCCAAATATCACTTCTCGATCATGTGTCGAGACTTCACCAAAAAAGATAATCCGACTAGATGCACTAACAGACGAACTTAGCAACTCTGGCATCCCTAGGTAAAAATCTTGGCATGGAAATCAAGGATGGTGTGATATGAAGACAATAAATCCATGCCCAGGATGACCTCAAAGTCGGCCATATCAAGCAACAAAAGATTCTCTCTAGTCTCATAACCACAAAAAGTCAAGATAAAATACCAATAGATCTAATCCACAATAATAGAGTCGCCCACTGGCATGGACACATATACATGAGTTCCCAAGGACTCACGAGGAACACCTAGGAAATGAGCGAACAGAGATTACACATATGAATATGTAGACCCTGAATCAAATAATAATGAAACATCCCTATCGCAAACAGAAATAATACCTGTGATCATGGTATTTAAGGCCATTGTATTTCGTCTAGCTGGGAAAACATAGAACGTAGTTAGAGTGTCGACTGGATGGCCTCCACCTAACTGGCCTGCACCTGGCAGGCCTCTATTTGTCTGGCCTCCACCTCTAGGATGACCCCTACCCACCTGCCCTCCGCCTTTAGGCGGCCGGATGGCTGGTGCTGCATCTGGCACTGTAATCATAGGATGAGAACCCTATTTTATTAACTTTCCTTGAAACCTGGTGAAGAACCTCCTCACGTGACCAAGATCTCCACACTCAAAACAACCTTTTAGAATAGCAGGCTGCTGACCTAAAGTCTGACCCTGATAGCCTGAATACCTACAGAGGAACCTTAAATAGTTGGTGGATGGTAGGATCTCTCTGGAATGACACTAAAATAGGGCCGCACTAGAGCACCGAGGAGGCGGCGATGGTGGATATGTATGCCTGCTAGTCTGACCCCTCACGAACTGGACTGTTCCCCTAAACGGAGCACCATTAAGCCCTCTAGAATAAGAAAATTGCTTGTCTCGTAGAATCTGCTCTCGGATCCGCTAACGGATACCCTCGATCCTCATAGCTATCTCCACAAGCAGCTCGTAAGAAGTCATTATCTCAACCTCTTGGGCCATAGTGACTTGGACACTTGAATGCAAACACGCAACGAACCTTTGCACTTCCTCTACATTATTAGGAATTATCATAAGTGCATGGTGATACACCTTAGAGAATCTCTCCTCATAGACAGTCACTGACATCTGACCCTACTGGAGCTACTCGAACTAAAACCGCAACTCTTCCCTCTAAAAGGATGGAATATACCTATCCAGAAAGACACATGTGAACTAGTCCCAAGTCATGGGAGGAGAATTTGCTAGTCTGCCAAGAAGATAGGACTGCTACCATCTACGGCCTTGCCCTCCAGCTGAAAGTTGGTAAAGTCCACCCCGTGACACTCCAATTTCGCATGTTGTGCAGTTTTTTCCTGCACATATCAATAAAGTCATGAGAGATACTCATGTCTCTTACCTCCAAAGAAAGGAGGATGAAGCTTGGTCCATCTATCCAACAGCTTCTGCAACTCGCTGGCCACTGCTGCTTTGGGCTCAGGTATGGCTGCTGCAACTAGCTAAGCTCCACCCACGGGTAGTGCGCCCAGGGTCTGATATACGATAGATGCATACCGTAGAGCCTGAGACGTTAGGGTCTGTGCTCCCAATTCCGCTTGAGATGTGGTTGGGTCAGTTAGAAATAAACCAGCCTAAGCCATAGAATCTATGAACCACAGCATACGACCCCTGACCTCCTAGAATCCTGGTGCGAACATGTAGTCCACTGGGGCTGGCCTCTCTGCAGGAACCTCGCCCTACTCCAAGATCCTCTACTAGATCCTTAGGTGGTACAACTGAAGCAACTTTAGGATGCCCTCTTCCTCTACCTGGGGCTGGAGCCCTCCCTTGGCCTCTGCCACATCCTCTAGCAATAGGGGGAGCAGCCCCTCTATGATCGGATGCATCAACTGCACGCGTTCTCACCATCTATGAAAATATAAAAGAAAGATACCTAGAACAACATCAACTGCAGGATAGGGGATGAAGAAAGAGTAGTTTACTAACACCCTATAGCCTCTCGAAGATAAGTACATACGTCTGTGCACCGATCCACAAGACTCTATTAGGAATACTCATAAGTTTTAAGACCTATATGAACCTAGTACTATATTACCATGTTGTCAAGACCCAATTTCTCCTATAGGCTGTGATGGCGCCCAACGTTACCACTAGACAAGACAATAATGAGTTAACCAATTACCCTTTTGATAAATTTCCAAGTAATTAAATTACATTATTAATAAAATAAATAGTAAAAAATTAAATAAAGTAAACGGAGACTGACGAGTGAGCAATAGCAGTGAAATAGTTACTTAAAAATCATAAAGTCTACTACTATGTATTCCAAGACCTGGTGTCACAAGTGTATGTGCAACTAGTAGAATATATACAAAACTATGACTACCTATCTGAAAAAAAGTAAACAAGAACTAAATGAAAAAGTGAGACTCTGGATGATGCAACACGGCTCAAGAAGCAGCTCACCACTAAGCCTCGGGGTATCAGTGGTACGTGTCGGTATGACTACCAGATGCACCTGCCTTAGATCCTGCACGATTAGTACAGAAATATAGCGTGAGTACATAAAAAATATTTACCCAGTAAGTATCTAGGCTAACCTCGAAGAAGTAGTAATTAGGGGTCGACTTCGACACTTACTACGGGCCAATAATAAAATAGAAAAATTCTAATAGGCATGGGGTACATGAATAACAACAGAGAACAATAACATAATAACTACTTCATAATTTCAGGCCATTAAAAAAATTATAATCTCTTAAGTCATAAAAGTAGTGTCAAGTGTATTCAAGCTCTAAGCATTACCACTCACGATTAATGCCGAGGTCGTACAGCTCGATCCAGAATAATGTGTACACTGCCGAGGGTCGAGTGGCACAAACCAATGCATCTATTCTACTGTCGAGGCGTTTGGCCCGCTTCTCAAGAAGAGGATATACTCTATGAATAAAAGTTATTACAAGGCTATTACACAAGGGAGCACAATTTCTATCAAGGGTCAAGTAGCCCGCCAAAACTCAAGTAAGTGAATTTTCAATCATTTAAAATTACTTTATCAAGTTCCAATACAATTTAGCTACTTTAATTAACAAATAGGGTGCAAAAATTACAAGCATTTCATAATTTGGGTCCTAAACTATCCGGACATAGCATAATTAGTAGCTACGCACGGACTCTCATCACCTCATCCGTACGTAGCCCCCACAATTAGAAGCAAATAGTAATTCAAGTCACATATGGGGTAAATTCCCTCTTACAAGGTTAGGCAAGAGACTTACCTTGTCTCCAATCTCACTCTCCAGCTCACAAATTTGTTCTAAAGCCTCCGGTCAGTGCCGAACAATATGAAACTAGTCAAATGTTACATAAATTAATCAATACATGTTCAAAAGTTCAAAATTGAGCTATTAGTGTAATTACCCAACCCGAATTGGAAGATTCCTAAAATGCACCCCCAAGCCCAAGTGCTCAAATTTCGGAAAAATTAAAAGATAAATGATACCCATAACATCACAAACTCAAATATATAACTTTCACTCAATTCTATAATCATTTTCGTGGTTAAATCCCTTTTTTTTTAAATCAAAATCTAGGTTTTTCAAATAAACCCACAATTTTTACAAGTTTTCATGATAAAATCTACCCATAATCTTGGTATTTAACTTGCATTGGATAGAGATTTCACATCTTCAGTAGCTAGGTAAAAATCCCTCTTTAAGAAGCTCCAAAAATTGCCCAGGAAGTGAAATAAATCAATAAAATGTCCTAAGTCCCGACATTAAAAGACCTCATTGCCTCTAGCGATTCTATACCTACAGACCTTGGGTCGCACCTGTAACACCACTTATGCAAACAAAGATCTGCTTCTACAGAACGCCCCAAGCGCAGCACTGAACGCACATGCGGAAGGGGCATCACACCTGTGAGCCCACTTCTGCGGCTCGCCTCTTGCATCTGCGACCCAGACCTGGCCGACCCTCTTCGCACCTGCGGTCCTTCCCTCGTAGAAGCAAGTCCTCTTCTGCGAAAATCCGTCTGCTTCTGCGGGCAACAGCCACCTCGCCCAAAATCTCTTCTGCGGCAACACGCTCGCACCTGAGGCTACCTCCTCGCAGGTCTGATTTCACCAGAAGCTCTGCTGGTTCAACCATTCCTTCAAGTCCGAACATGATCCGCGCATCGTTCAAATAGCATACGAGGTCCTTGGACCTCACCCAAACATACCAATAAGTTCATAAACATAAGATAGACTTGCTGGAATCATCGCAACGCGTAAAATAACATCAAAACAAAGAATCACACTCCAAACCAGTTTGAATCAAGTTATGAACTCTAAGTTCTTTCAATTTTCTCTAACGCGCCGAATCGTACTTAAACTACTTGGAGTGACATCGAATTTTGCGTGCAAGTCTTAAATCACCATACGGGACTATCCGTACGCTCAGAATCCCAAACAAACCTCGATAACACCAAAACCTACTTCAACCATATTTAAAGAACTTTAAAACCCTCAATGTGCCAACTTTCAATAATAAGCGTCGAAAAGTTCCAGGGTCATCCAAAACCCGATCCGAACATACGCCCAATGTTACACCCCGTAGGTTTAACAACCTTGATACCATTATATATATATATATATATATATATATATATATATATATATATATATATATATATATATTTGATATGGTAATTTGAGTGGAACATTCTTGTAAAGAAAAAAAATATGGTTTAAAAAAAATATGATTTTACTTATTTATATTACTACTTTCAATTATACACATAATATGAGAAAGTTTATGAGATTTTCTTTATTGTAAAGATATAAATTATTTTCTCACATGAAAAGAAGGTTACCTTTTTACCATTTTAAGAATTAATCATACGAAAATTTATACTCTTTTTATGAGATTAGGAAAATTATAAGTTGAGAAAATATGTGCATTTTTTTACATGTATATTTTAATAAAATAATAATGTATGTATTAATTTTATATGGTACCACATGACCACGATAGTAAAGTATATTATAGTAAGGTATGTAAAGTATGTTAAAAGTGAGTGTATTTTAAGTAAGTGAAGATAATATTTAATTATGTGGGTAATTGATTAATTCTTGGATAATGAAACATTACCTAGTTAATTAGTAATTAGTGGTTGCCTTTGGATAAAGACTAAGGTCTTCGGATAAGAATTAAATTAACTAACGTGACAACCACATGCAAATGCATTAAGTGATTCATATACATTACGTGACTCATCGTATACCTTAAGTGTCCATTAAAGTGATTCACCCCGAATTTATTATAGGAGAAAAATGCTCAAACTTAGCTTCGTTTAGATAGACTATAATAGTCAGATGGAGAGTAATGACTGCTTAGTTAAGTTGTCAATAACAATTCTAAAATTCTGTACAGAATTCCTCTTCCTCACCTCGGGTTTGTGATCAGTTGTGTCGTTAGAAGCTCACTTAACCGTGGTTGAATGACTTGTGAAGATATGAAAAAAAAAAATCAGCATTTTATTCATTCAAATTTGGATTGTTTTACGTATCAGGATCAAGTCTGATTATGAATGGCATTGATGATTTTGAAACATAGACACAAAGTAATTAAGGAAGCTTGGTGGGGTAAAAAAAAAAATTTGAAATTGAAAAAAAAATAATTTAAGGTAAAAAAAATATTTTTTTTGCGGGGATGGGATGGAGGGGTAGTAGGGTAGATGGTAACGGAAAAAATGAATTTAAGAAAAAAAAATTTTTTTGGAGAGGGGGTGGGATGAGTTGGTGAGGGTGAGCAAGGTTGAGAAGGAGCTTTGGAAAATGTTTTCCCTTCTTTTGATAAGGAAAACATTTTCCTCCAATTGGAGGAAAATGAATTGATAAGAAAAATATTTTCCAAAACATTTAAGCCAACCAAACATGAGAAAATTGAAAAATATTTTCCAGAAAATGTTTTCCTTCCTATCAAACACACCCTGATTCTTCTACCCCAATAATATTTTCCCAAAACTTTGTAGCACTTTGTTGTCAACACTCCTCAACCTTGAATCTTCCTCCTAAAGGTAGACCCAAATATTTGGGAGGATGCTCAACAACTCAACATCCCTATGCTAGCCCCTGTACATTACGTGGCTTTACAATTAGCATTAATCCAGATCTCCACATTAATATGAAGCCCAAATAGTACTTGTTCAAGAATGGGAAATAGATTGGGGCAAATCAATCTGAACATGCAAATAGAGGACATGTTAAATGGAGATGAGATGGAAGTCTCTTTAAAAGGTTGCTCGCTGAAGTGACTGCAAAAGTGATGTGTTTCAGCTGGGTAGTACAATATAGAGCTTGCCTCATGCAGGATAATCTCATGAAAAGAGGCTTTGCACTGATAAATTGATACTTTAAAATCAAGAGAATCGGCTCAGGTATGTTAAGGCTATATCTTCTATCCTTCGGCTTGATCTATACGATACAAACGAAACGAGCAAATGCACAACTTCCATAAATGGCTATATTCATAGAAATACTAGAGATGCTTATGGCTTTATTCCCCATGTGTCATATTATTCTATCATCTATTCATGGGTCTAAAAAATATGTAGGTTGGTAAAGTTTATTTCACGATATTAATCAGAGGCTTAATGGTCTTATGACGTACCGAGAGATTTTATTAATGTATTTCATATGCTTTTCATGCATTTATACGTGCACATTGACCTATGGCCAGATGACTTTATATGTGTGTGTGTATATATATATGTAAGGTTATGATATTATATATACACCACTACCTGATCAGCTGGTATACGCTGAAGATTTTGCCAACAGTGGCCGAGATAATATGACGGGATGCCGTTAGAGGCTTGATGCTATTATGAACACATGTACCTATTCATGACATGACATTCATACGCATATGCGTGACGCTATAAGTAATTCATGATTTACATAGTTATCCGTACTTACATGATGAGTCATTTACTCCATGTTTCTTCCATGCTCTTTATACATTTATTTACATATCTTGCATACTCAGTAAATTATTCATACTGGCGTCTTTTGTTGGGGATGCTGCATTCATACCTACATGTATAGATAATCAGTTTCAAGAGCCCTCATAATAGACGAGATTGATTTCAACGAAGGATCGATAAGGCTCCACCTCATCCGGAGTGCAGCCGAGTCTATGTGTCATCGTGTCAGATATTTTCTATAGACTTATGGGTAGGCCGATTCCCTGTCCCATTTAATGTCAAATAATCTTAGAGGCTTTGTAGATAGAGATTCATTATATACAGTATATAAGAGGCCTTGACGGTCCATATGTATTCATGTTTTATGAACGATAGTTCATTGATATAACATTTGCCCACTTACAATTGTATATTACGAGTTGTGGTGATGTTGGCCCCTGATAGTTATAAAAGGAATGAATCTGTTACAAAGTGGTTCGCTCGGGCCACTACGGCACTGGCTGCCAACCACACCTCCCCAGGTTCGGGGCGTGACACCCAAGTCAAAAATCATCATACCAACCTATTGGGATCGTCAAATCCTGGTTCTGAGGTCATTTACTAAAAATATTGAATCAAGTTAAACTTAGTCCTTTTTAGCCAATTTTAAGGAACTAAGTATTCCGATTTAAACCCAAACACTTCCAAGCCCGAATTAACCATCACCGCAAGTCATAAAATAGTAAAAATACATACGGGGAGTCTTATTTAGGGGAACGGGGATCTAGAAAGCAAAACGACCGGTCAGGTCATTACAAAAACTTACTAGGTGCTGTTGCGGCATACTCATGCTATGGTTTTGTATATTTTTGTGCAGATCCAGTTACATCTTTTCATGCCGGATGCTAATGATCATTAAGTTATTCCTGGAGACTTCAATGTATATATGATCAACGCTCGCAGGCTTTAAACTCACCTTTTGTTATTTCTTTTACTACTGTTTGTCCTATTATCAAGCAGTGTTGAATTAGAGATTTTAGTACATTTCTGTAGAGATTATTAGTCAGTTCTACCGATTTTAGAAATTTTGTTATTGATGTTAGTTTTGGAGTTATTCTGGGTTTTGTCGGTTTACTCTATTATCTTAGTTTTTTATTTCTATTAAACTATCAATGAATGTTAGACTTCCCTATTATTACAGACTAGGCGATATAGCGACATCCTAAGATGGGAATTTGGGGTTGCGACAATCAAGGAAGATAAAGTAGCACCTATTCTCGGAAGGAAGGAAATTTATTAACACATGTCTAAGATCCGTGAATCATGAAAACTTGAATTATTATGGAACGTGATAAAATTAATTCATTAATTATATGCGGGTTCGTCGAGTACAAATAAAGAGATCCAAGTTCAAAAGTTGTATATTAAAGAATGAAGACTTCCAAAGAATCAAAGTTCTCTATGAATATCAGAAGACACTGAAAGTTGAAGACTCAAAATATGAGATGCAAATCTATTTTATTCCAGGAAGCGATATGAGAAAATAAGATACAGTTGAAGAATGAGAAGGAAGGAGGCAAGTTGAAAAACGAGGAAAGAATTACTAAGTAAGCAGTTGTAATCAGGATTCTTACACCATTCGATTAAGTCGTCAGACAAAGAAAGAAAATCATTTAATAAATGCAAGACTGGAAGGATAGACATCAATTTACCGTATCCAAAGGAAAGCATCAACATTAAGGAAAACTTCATCTTTTGTTCAGGTTGAATATATGGTGAGAGAAGATTGACCAAACAAGAAATCACTGGAGTAGAAATATATAGAAACAAATATTCTTCAAGTCATTAAATAGAAGACAAACCAAGCAGGTTCAATCAATTTAAGGAAGAAAGGAGTTTCAAGAATTTACCAAGACAAATTATGAAAATAAATGAAGGAGCAACTGTCAAATTCCCTTGGGTCATGAAATAGCTATAACAAGTTTAAAAGACTATAAGAGGAGGTCTATGAAGGAAGAAATGTACGCAGCTTTCTATACAATTGTCTATTCAATTATAAGTTCTTTATTCTATTGTTAACAAGCATTGTAATTCACTTTTAATATATTTGCCGTGTTCACAAAAGAGAGAAGAGAGGCAAAAAAAATATTGATGAAGCAGTGTGTCCTGAGAGGCTGTACCATTGTTCGTTGTTGGTGAGCGAGTGAAAACCAACCTTTTGCGTTGTTGGTGAAAGAGTTAAAACCAACTTTTATTCGTTGTTGGTGAGCGAGTGAAAACTAACCTTGTAAATATAAGTGGTGAATATTGAAACTCACACAAGTTGTACTCAATCCAAATTACAAAGAGATAACCTCCATGCAACCCAAGTGGACTAGATTAGGATACCATATTGGTTCTGAACCAGGATAAATTTCTAGTATTATTTACTTTATTGCTCCCATTTTTATTATATATCATTATTGTTTGTTGTGATTAGTATTTGTTTAAATCGTAGTACTAACAGATTTGTGGCGGATGTAATTTAAAATGGCTAGAATTCACCAACTCTTGTAAATTCAATTTGTATCAGAGCTAGATCTCACATCTTTACTTTTGCTTAATAGCAATGAGAAAAGATCGTGTCAGCACACAGTTATCGGATCCTTACTCCAAGAGGGAACTTCTGTATTAAGACCACCATACTTCAACGGAAAACATTACACTCATTAAAAAGTTCGAAGGGAATATTTCATCAATCATATAATCTCAAAGTATGGCGAATAACTTTCCTCTCCCATAGTCCAAAACAAAAAAGAAATCGGAAAGACAGGTATCTACTAAAACCCTTGATATTGATGATTATACTAATGAACATATAGAAATCGTGCAGATAAATTCAAATGCGAAAAACATACTATACAATGCCATATGTAGAGAAGAACTTTAAAAAATATCAAGTTGGGATACAATCAAAAAATATGGAATAAGATTGAAGTTACCTATGAAGGCGCCAACAAGGTAAAAGAGACAAGGATAAACCTTCTGATCCACGTTTATGAAGTATTTAAAATGAAGGTAGGTGAATCTATTGAAGACATGTTTGGCCGATTTAGTAAAATAATTAGAGATCTAAAATCCTGTGGAAGACTATACTCAAGTGGTGAACAAGTCAATAAAAATTCAATTAGTTTACCTACTTTTTGGGAACCAGAGTTATTGCTTTTGAATGGGAGAACTCGATAAATTATCATATAATGAACTTCGGGGAAACCTTATAGCCTTTGATCAAACCCATGTCAAAAGGTATGGATATGAAGAGAAGAAAAAGAATGTTGCTTCTAAATCAACTATTACTGATTCTGGAGTGAAGATGAAAAAACAGAAAGAGACAAACATCAAGAAAAAATTGCATTATTCTCCAAAACTGCCTTTACCATGATGCAAAGAAGTAATATCAATAAAAAGAAGAGATAATCAAATAAATAAGCGAGAAAATAAAGATAGAAAATGCCAAGAAAGCAGCAATTATGGTCACATACATGTCAGCTATCCAAAACTAAAAAGGAAACTACCCATGGGCGATCAAAAAAGAAAATCTTTCATGTGGAGTGATGAATATATACCAAGTAAAGATCACAGTGGAGCTGCCAAACTTTGTCTCATGGCAAAAACTAAAACAAGTGTGAAAAGAAATTCCTTTGGTACCTGGAATGATGAAGATATATCAAACAACGATCATTAGGAATCTACAAGAAACTACTTCACGCTCCCAAGTGAAACAAGTGAGGTAAGATCCTATGACTGTGATAGATATAGTAAACTTCAAAATATCGTAGAACGAGGTTTAGAAAATATGAGAAGCATTCTGGATGAGCCCAAGAATATCAAATAGGAGAAAAAGAACTAAGAGATCCAACTTGAAAAATATAACAAGTTGGAAAAGGAAACGGAAAAGTGAGATATTCTTCTCGAAGAATATCAGGTTAAAAATGACTTACTTAAAGAAAAAAAATGCGGAACTTCGCAAACAAATGAATTGTTTGCACAAATCTTCCCATCATTATTTTTATTGATCGAGCAAGCGGACTCATTTTCTTAATAACTCCAAGTTGACTGAAAAGAGATCTACTAGTAGATGCTGTGACGACCCGACATGTAGTCTCATGAGAAGCGCTCCGTTTACCCTATTTTACACTTTTTCATGTTTCATTATCAGTATTTGGTGTGTTAGAGTTAATTTAGATTGGTTTTGGTAGGAAATGAGACACTTAGTCTCTTTAAGGAAGGTTTGGTTTGGAAAAGTCAACCGGAGGTTGCCTTATGAGTTATAGGGCTAGGATGTTAATTCCGGTGATTTGGTTAGCTTCGGAAGATAATTTGTAACTTAGGAGTGTGATCGGAATTGATTTTGGAGGTCCGGTGTAGAATTAGGCTTGAATTGGCGAAGTTAGTATTTTGGCGATTTCCGATTGATAGGTGAGATTTTGATTCGAGGGTCAGAATGGAATTTCGAGAGTTTCTGCAGCTTCGTTAGGTGATTTGGAATGTGTGTGCAAAATTTCAGGTCATTCGGACGTGGTTTGATTGGGTTTTTGATCGAGTGCGTGTTTCGAAAGAATTTGAAGAACTTAGGATTTGATTTGATGTAATTGGATGGTTTTATTGTTAATCGTGGTATTTTGATGATTGGAATAAGTTTGGATGATGTTTTAAGATATGTTGATATTTTTGGTTGAGGTCTCAGGGGCCTAGGGGTGATTTCGGATGGCTATCGGAAGTTTGGAGATGTAAAAATGCAGCAAAAAATTGCAGAGAACTTTTGTTCTATGCGATTGCAGAGGGAGTCATGCGATCGCATAGAAGGAATTCGAGGGGCTGTTTGGTTGTGCTATGCGAACGTGGTTTAAGGAATGCAATCGCACATGGTAACGACCCTGTGCTATGCGATCGCAAGTATGCGTATGCGATCGCATAGAAGGAGCTTCAGACCTGGGCAGAATATTTTAAAATATTTCATCCGCGATTTTGGGGCTCATTTACTCCATTATTGATCTTTTTGAGAGCTTTTTGAAGGAAATTGAAGAGGGATTCAAGGAGAATCGACTGGAGGTAAGATTTTTAAACTTAAAACTCGTTCTTATTGTGTAATCCATCTAGAAATTCATGGAAATAAAGCCTAAAAATTGATGAACTAGGGCTTGTGATTTTGAGATTTTAAATTGGGATTTGATGGGTCATTTGAGCTCGGATTTGAGAGTTCTTGGTATGTACGAACTCGTGAGAAGATGAGGAATCTATTGATATTAAATATTTTTGATTTCTGAGAAGTGGTCCTGGGGCTCGGGTTTTGTTAATTTCTAGATTTTTGATATTTTTCGATTGTTTTCGATTGGGTATTGTTCCTTTAGCATATTGTGATGTATTCGCTCTGATGTTGGATAGATTCGACACGCGCAGAGGCCGGTTTGAGGGGCAAAGGCATCGAGAGCTAGAGGTTTCACCGGTTCGAGGTGAGTAATGATTCTAAATGATATCCTGAGGGTTTGAAACCCCGGATTTGCACCCATAGTACTATATTGAGGTAACTTGCACGCTGGATAGAGAGCGTGGGTAGAGCACCATTGGGGATTGCGACTTGGTCCGTCTCGGTTGTTGATTTTACCGCGTATTTGACTATGACTTGTTATTTTTCACTATGACTTGGGGCTTATTGCCGACTGTTTGAACTCCTTATGAGCTATCATCAATGTTTTCCTCACTATTTGAAATATTATTTGAACTCAGTCCATTTGAATTACACTGTTTCATGAACTCAGATATATTTTTACTCAACCTTGAGTTTTAACTGATATTTGAATTATTGTTTGAGCTGAGCATTTTTGTTTTACTGATGCCCGAGGGGCTTATGATTATTTTTGGACTGATTGCAGCCCATATGTGAGGATATATTGAGTGATGTGAGGAGGCTTTCAGGCCTCGAGTGATATAAATGAGGCTTTCAGGCCTCAAGTGATATGTGAGGAGGCTTTTAGTCCTCGAGCGATATGTGAGGAGGCTTCCAGGCCTTGAGTGTTTTGTGAGAAGGTTTTCAGGCCTCATGTTGATATGTACAGGCTTTCAAGCCTTATGATGATATAGCGCTTGGGCTGTAGGAGCCTCTCCGGAGTCTGCACCCCCAGAGTGAGCACGGGTACCCATCTAGAGCGGATAAATGTTAGACAGTGGTAACAATGACACTGTTATACGCATTTTGGTCAGGTAACAATGACTGACCAGTGGTAACAATGGCACTGTAATACACGTTTTGGGCAGGTAACAATGGCTGACCGGTCATGTAACAATGACTGACGAGAAACATAAATCATGCCCGAGGGGGCCAGAACTATTTTTAAGATATTGCCCGAGGGGCAAACTTTGATGTGTGCATCTTGTATATTTACTCGTCGTTTTACCTGTTATACTGTGGTAATTGTGCCCGAGGGGCGAATTTTTCTATGCTTATCAGCACTAACTGTTTTGAAATCATTTTCGTAATTATTGAAAAGACCATTTTCAAAAGAGATTTAAACTGAGCCAAGGTATTTATAAAGATATCACAGATTTCACTATTTTTCTCAGAAAGTTGTACCCGGCTTCCATACAACATGTTGGTTGCTTTACGTGATTTCTTGCTGCTCAGTTATTATTTACTTTTATTACTCACTGAGTTGGAGTACTCACTTTATTCCCTGCACCTTGCGTGCAGATGTAGGTTTTTGTTCACCCGGTAACGGGTTTTGAGCTGGTTGAAGATTTGGCTATCGTAGCTGAGCAAGGTGAACGCCAGCGTTCGCAGCACCGGATTTCTTCCTTTGATTCCAAATTCTATTCTGTATATTACTGGCCCTGTAGTTATGTTGAGACTCCTCTAGATGCTCGTGACTATGACACCCCGATTAGGGCTGTATTGGGTTGTAAATCTCTTAATTAATATCATTAAGTCGTATATTACCGTTCATTTGTGTTTAACTATTTTGAAAGAGTTGAGTTGGGTTAGTTAGCTAGCCTTGTCTTTACGAGAGACGCCATCACGACCAGTGCGGGGTTTGGGTCGTGACAGATGCCCTATTCCAAACGAGCCGACTCAGGAAAATATCAAGTCGACTAAGGTACCTGCTGGTAAATACTTTACTACGTATATTACATGTCATTATTATGGTAATTTTAGGCATAAGGTATTTGCATGTAATTATGCCAAAAGTCATGTAAGATCAAAATTTATTTGTAGACCTAAACAGTTACATGTATCTCTAATTATACAAGCTACTAACCATGAAGGACCCATACAGGTTTGGGTACCAAAAACAAACAAATTTATTTTGCAGGAATTCCTAAGTCCATCCATAAAAAGGGATCAATGAAGTTTGCATATTGGTTGGTCGACACATGCTTAAAGATAATTCAATGTTCTTATATATTCAACAGCGGATGAAGAAAATATGACGTATGATATAAAGCTGAAGTGACTGGTATCACTAAGATTTATTCAAGTTCTTCTGACTATATTAGGTGATACATCTCTAGTTATTTGTTTAGTGAAGTATAGCCTGGTATACACATATTAGTCACCTATATACACTTTGAGTCCACTAGCTACATCATATGTTATTCTGTTTAGTATTATTTTAATCCATGATTTGGAGACTTTAAATAGATTGAGTATATTTCTTGCATGTATCGTGTCATTTGCATAAGATATTAAGACAAGCAAGCATGTGATTTTATTGATATCGTACAAACTTGATTCATGCCTATATGTGTTTTAGATTATTCATGATATGAATTATATGTGTGATATTTGTTTTTCTAGTAAGAATACTAATTCTTAATTCAAGCCAAGAAAGTTATTCAACCTTGAGGTCACTTCTGCGCATGAAAATATTCAGGTAATACTCGAAAGGTTAAAGACAAAAGATATTTATTTATACTATTGATCATTATTCACTTCAATTAGGTTATGCTCAGAATCTATACTAGAAAATAATTCATATGAGATATGATATGAAGAAAAATCAGTTGTTGGTTATGTCATCATTTTGGTCAAATGTACCTCTATCATGGAAAGGACAAAAGTTGCTAAGATTGACGATATCTTTCATAGCCCTTGCTACTAGCTAATCTTATGGACATAAATTTTTCTTATTGCACTAATATATCTTTGAGCAAGAGTTAATTGGTATTGGTACATTCATAAGGAGCATTGTGGTGAATCATGTATTCTAGAAATACAAAATAGCCAAATAAAATAGAAAGAGACAAAGTATGAGAGCCGACCAAGTGTACAACCAAGTATATTCAAAAACCGAGCTTGTTGGTAAGGTATTAAAAAACAAGGGTAAACTTACAGCTCAAGATTTCACAATAAAAAGGTTTGTTTCCTCTTTGAGATTACTGTTATATGGTATCTTTGTGGGCATCATATAAAGTTATTAAATATTTTAATATAATTTCCTTAAAGCATCCCTAATGTTAAGAATTTTCTAACAATATTCATGTAACCAATTCGTTTTATGATCATCACTAAGAGTATAGTTTCTCTTCATTTCAAAATAAATTTTTTTGGTCAAAAAATATGATTGTTGGATTATAGATATACACATTTATATTAATGATACTAACTATCACGATCCAACTTTCACCTGAGCCACGATAACGCCTAACACTACTTGTAAAGCAAGCCAACAGTCACACAATAACTAAACATTTGAATAAACATATTTTGATAAGCTTAATAGTGGAATATCATAATTATCTAATAAAAAAAATAACAATACTGCTACAGCCATCCCCAAAATGTAAGGCCTCATAAAAATTTATGCTCAAAACCTAGTAGCTCGTAGTGTTAAGTTCCCATTATGTATTGGGAATGTGTAAAATTCTTCACGGTTCGGACCCTTTTTGCACTGATCTAAGCATTTAAAAATTAAAGAATCAAGTTTTCCAGCAAAGTACTATTTCGCGGTCCATAATGCAGTTGCAAATCTAGTATGCAGAGCGCATTTTTGCTGCATATTGAATTAGTGGTTTGGTTAAAATTGAGGTCAAAATGCGGTTCATTATACGATCGCATAACTGATATGCAGACCGCATTTCTATCGCAAAGTGAGTCAATGTGCCAACCAAATTTGAGGTTAAAAATGCGGTGCACTATGCAACCGCAAATCGGGTATACAGACTGCATTTTTGCCGCAGACCCAAATAGTAGGATTGGATATTTGGAGCACTTTTGCTGTCCATTCTGCGGACCACATTTCTTTTCTGCGATCGCAAAGTGCGACCGCATACCTGACTCGGGCTACTATTTTTTTGAAATTGTAAACTCGGCCCCTTTTTAATAAAATACCCCAACCCCTCATTTTAATGATCTTTCATAACAAAATAAGAGAGAGGGAAGAGAGGGTTCTTGAGAGAGAAAGTCATCTTCATCAATTTGATTCTTCAAAGCTATCCGGGCCGGGAAATTTCAAAGTAATTGTCTTCATCTCTATTCTTGCAAGTAAAATCTCCAACCCTTTTTTTATTGATTTACATGTTTAAACTAGGGGGGAGGGAGTTTCATGCATTGACTCTTGAAAATAGAGGTTGAAAACATACATGCATGTCTTTTAAAACCTAAAACCTAGTAAGGGGAAATTGGATAGAAGTAGAAGTTTGCAAAAGAAAGATTGATAACCTAAATATATTCGGGTAGTAATTGTGAACTTTGATTCTAAAATACATGTGTTAAATTGCACTAGATTGACGTTGCTAGACTATTTGATGAACTGAAAGTAGAAGTTAAAAGGAAATTCGGCTCCAGGTATGTATGGCTAACTTTGACCTTTGTAAAACCATCTTGTTTGGTGTACGAATATTTAGTATGTGATATCTACGTGGATTATTTGTAAAATTATTGTGATTTAAGTGTTCGTGGTTAAGTTTCCCGATATAATGGTATAAGTAGTTGGCAGTAAACCAAATATGTGATTGTGAATGTGTTATGTGGTAAGAGTTGAGAAACGAATGATGGAAGGAAATCGTAAATAATGCAATTGGAACAACTGTGGTAAAAATGTATATGGCTTGTCATGAGAAATTATCGTTGTGACATAAAATGCATATGAGTTGTTGAATATGATGGAAATGGTATTGATGGGTATGGAAATTCTTTGTGAATTGTTGTTGTTGTTCCTTAAGAATTGTTGTTGTTGTTCTTTGAGGATTCTTGTTGTTGTTCCTTAAGAATTGTTGTTGTTGTTCTTTGAGGATTCTTGTTGTTGTTCCTTGTAAATTGTTGTTGTTGTTGTTGTTGTTGTTGTTGTTGTTGTTGTTGTGTTGTTTGTGAATTGTGATTGTTCGGTAGGATCAGGTTGCGCGCCACAACACGAAGTAATAAGATGTGGGTTGTGATGATAAGGGTGACCGAGGTAATAAGGGTGGATAGTGATCGAAATTACTATTGAAATAAAAATATGAAAAAGTAGTGAAATCATTGATGTGAAAATGTTGAATGGGAAATGGAGAGATTATAAACCTGTCTGGCTTGATTGTTTCCTTTCCTTTGTATTTGATTGTTGATTCCATTACTACTCGTAATCAGCTCGTTCATAACAAGTAGTAATAGAATCAACAATCAAATACACATGAAAGGAAACAATCAAGCCAAACAAGTTTAAAATCTCTCTATTTCCCATTCAACATTTTCACATCAATAATTTTACAACTTTCTCATATTTTTATTTCAATAGTAATTTCGATTACTTTATACCCTTATTATCTCGGCCACCCATATCACCATAATCCACACCTTATTAATTCGTGTTGCGGCGTGCAACCCGATCCCACCGAACAATCACAATTCACAAACAACACAACAACAATAACAATTTACAAGGAACAACAACAATAATTCTCAAGGAACAACAACAACAATTCACAAAGAATTTTCATAACCATCAATACTATTTTCATACTATTCAACAACTCAATATGCATTTTATGTCACAATGATAATTGCCCACGACAAGCCATATAAGTTATTACTACAGTTGTTCCAATTGCATCATTTACGATTTCCTTCCATCATTCGTTTCTCAGCTCTTACCACATAACACATTCACAATCATATTTGGTTTATTGCCAACTACTTACACCATTATATCGGGAGACTTAACCACGAACACTCAAATCATAAGAATTTCACAAATAATCCATGTAGATATCACATACCAAATATTCGTACACCGAACAAGGTGATTTTACAAAGGTCAAAGTTAGCCATACACACCTCGAACCGAATTCCCTTTTAACTACTACTTTCAATTCACCAAATAGTCTAGCAATGTCAATCTAGTGCACAAGTTAACACATGTATCTTAGAATTAAAGTTCACAATTACTACCCGAACATATTTAGGTTATCAATCCTTCTTTTGCAAATTTCTGCTTCTACCCAATTTTCCCTTACTAGGTTTTAGGTTTTAAAAGACATGCATGCATGCATATTTTCAACCTCTATTTTCAAGAGTCAATGCATGAAACTCCCCCCCCCCCCGTTTAAACTTAAAAATCAATTAAAAAGGATTGGGAATTTTACCTGCAAGAATGGGATGAAGACAATTACTTTGAAATTTTCCGGCCCGGATAGTTTTGAAGAATCAAATTGGTGAAGATGACTTTATCTCTCAAGAACCCTCTCTTCCCTCTCTCTTATTTTGTTAAGAAAGATCATTAAACTGAGGGGTTGGGGTGTTTTATTAAAAAAGGGTCGGGTTTAAAATTTTAGAAAAATAGTAGCCTAAGTCAGGTATGTGGTCGCACTTTGCAATCGCAGAAACGAAATGTGGTCCGCAGAATAGACCGCAAAAGTGCTCCAAAAATCCAATCCTACTGTTTGGGTCTATGGCGGAAATGCGGTCCGCATACCTGATTTGTGGCCGCATAGTGCACCGCATTTTTGACCTCATATATGGCTGGCACATTGACTCACTTTGCGATAGAAATATGGTTCGCATATCAGTTATGCGATCGCATAATGAACCGTATTTTGGCTTCAATTTTAACCAAACCACTAATTTAATCTGCGGCAGAAATGTGGTCCACATACTAGATTTGCCACCGCATTCTGGACCGCAAAATAGCACTTTTCTGGAAAACTTGATTCTTTGATTTTTAAATGCTTAGATCAGTGCAAAAGGGTCCGAACCGTGAAGAATTTTACACATTCCCAATACATAATTGGAACTTGACACTGCGTTCATTAGCATAAGGAATGGTACATCTCTATGCCTACATGTCAAATGCATTATTTTAGGGTACTAACACCAGATGCTCTCACTCTCAAAATACTCAAGATGTCTGCCTCAAATGCCCACTTAATCACACACACATACACACACATCACTTAGCACTATACAGGTTCCTAACATCAATGCCTCTCACCAAACACATGTGTATATATATTATTGTGCATGTGCTCACTGCTGGTGTGTTAGACTTTGGAGGGGAGGATCTTGCCCAAGCGCTAATAAAAAAACAATAATACATGTTGTGGCGTGCAACGGATCCAAATAATAATAATAATAATAATAATAATAATAATAATAATAATAATAATAACAACAACAACAACAATAATAGTAATAATAATGTCAATATTGCCTATTGCGGTATGCAGTCTGATCCACCTCCCAAGTCTCAAGGGCTCACAACATCATACCACTCAACCCAACATCACCACATATTCGAAAGCAATGATAACATGCGATGTAAAGATATGATATGCAAATGAAGAATCATGACTGAGTGTATAACAATAGTTAAATCAGATAACTCAAAACAACATAAATAGCCTCAAGAGGTCATAATAAAATAACCAAACAGCCTAAATATGATTTCTAACATTAATCATAGCCCAATAAATCTAACAAGTATGAAAAACACGGATAAAACAGGACATGATAGCAACATTATACAAACGTCAATCTGGATTAGGATTTCCCGGTGCACGCCCACACACCCGTCACTAGTATGTGTGTCACCCCCAACATATAACAATAACATGGTTCCTAGGGATAATTACCCTCAATTACAAGTTTAGAAATGTTACTTACCTCAAAACGAGCAAATAAATACTCCACCAAGCCCTTCCCACGCGAATCGATCTCCGAACAACTTGATTATAATCACAGACAACTTAATATGATCATATAATGCCATACGAAACAACTTCAAACAATAATGCCTGGCAAGAAAAGCAAAGCATCGAGCCAGACCACCACCCCCTCTAGGGGGACCTTGAACCACCCGAGTCGTACCCTAATCTGGTTGAGCGGGTGGTGTAGTAACTGGTGCGGAAGAATGCATGGGACATCCAATAAAGCAAGGGAAAAACCTCCTCACATGTCCACCTCCCCTCACTCATAGCAACCTCTATCTAGGGATGATTGCAAATTCTGAATTAGACCTCGAGAATTAGAATAACTGCTGGAAGAACTCGGTACTGACAAACCCTAAACTGATGGAGCACAGTACAAACTTTGAGTTGGGAATGCACTGAAGGATGACTAAATCAGACGAGTATTGTATCAACTATTACTAGTTAATACATCATGATAAACCAAATGATCCATCTAAGTAGGCTTGAAAGGATGACCTCTGTTGTGATATGACTGACCTCCGGATGATGTAACACTTAAAACACGGGGCCTCTTTACCTCCCACTCCTCGTACTCAAGTCTGCAAATCTGCTCCAAGAGCCTAGTGATCTCAACCATCTGGTAAAACTTAACATCTGTCTTGGCCTCTCGAGTCAAACTGAAGCGTAGGCCATGATTGAGGCCATCAATGAAACTCCTGATCCTCTCTTTCTAAATAGGAACCAATCATACTACATGACGAGCCAAATCTGCGAATCATATCTCATACCAAGCCACTGTCATGCCTTCTTAGGTTTTCCGCTCAAAATTCTTATGCAACTCTTCTATGTAAGATAGGGGAAGAATCTTTTCTAAGAAGAGAACTGAGATCTCATTCCACGTAAATGGTGCTGCGACGCTGGTGTAACGACCGATCGGTCGTTTTGAACTTTTGCACTTTGATTGCCAGTTCTCAGGCATTACTTGCCCCGTTTTAGGTAATATGACTAATGTAGATCGTTGGTTTTGGTTTTCACGAAGATTTGGAATGAATTTGAAAGAATAGTTTCAGTTAAAAGCTTTGAATTTGAAAGGTTTGACCGAGAGTTGACTTATTTGTATATTAGCTCGGATCGGAGTTTTTATGATTTGGTTAGCTTTGTTAGATGATTTGTGACTTAGGAGTGTGATCGGAAGTGATTTTGGAGGTCTGGTGTAGAATTAGGCTTGAATTGACGAAGTTAGTATTTTGGCGAATTCAGGCCGATAGGTGGGATTTTGATCCGAGGGCCAGAATGGAATTCTGAGAGTTTCTGCAGCTTTGTTATGTCATTTGTGATATGTGTGCAAAATTTTAGGTTATTCAGACGTTGTTTGGTTGGGTTTTTGATCGAAAGTGCATTTCGGAAGTTTTGAGAAACGTAAGCTTGAAGTCGATGTGTTTTGAGTAATTTGATGTTGTTTGAGGTGTTTTGATGATTGGAGCAAGTTTGAATGATGTTATGGGATATGTTGGCATTTTTGGTTGAGGTCCCGAGGGCCTCGGGTGAGTTTTGGGTGGTCAATCGGACCTCTTTATGCCTTAAAAGATAGCAAAAAATTGCAGGTTCAGAGTTGCAGGATTTTTGTTCTCTGCGATCGCATAAGAGGTCTTGCGATCACATAGGAGGATTTGTGGGGGGTTGTTCCGTTGTTCATTGTGTTCGCACAGTGTAGGCCGCGATCGCATAGAGTATTAGGGCAGTGCATTGCGATCGCATGGCATTTGATGCGTTCACATAGAGTTAATTTAGAGCTGAGAAAATTTATGCATTACCGTCGCAGATGGGTATTGCGATCTCATAGAAGGAAATATATAGCTGGGCAGAATGTTTTAAAAGCTCATTTCCGCGATTTTGGGCCATTTTTCCTCCATGGTTGATCATTTTGAGAGATTCTTGGTGGATATTAAAGAGGGATTCTAGGGGAATCGATTGGAGGTAAGATTTTTGATCTCAATACTCGTTTGTATTGTGAAATCCACCTAGAAATTCATGTAAACTAAGCCAAAAATTGAAGAACTACTTGAGAAATTGGACAATTGATTTGGGGATTTGATGGGCCATTTGAGCTTGGATTTGAGGGTTCTTGGTATGTATGAACTCGTGAGGAGATAAGGAATATGTTGATGTTAAATTTTCTGATTTTTGAGAAGTGGGCCCGGGGCTCGGATTTTGTAAATTTTGTGATTTTCAATTCTTTTCAATTGGGTTATGTTCCCTTAGCCTATTGTGATGTATTCGCTCTGATTTTGGATAGATTCGACGCGTGTGGAGGCCGATTTGAGAGTCAAAGGCGTCGCGAGCTAGAGATTTCATCGGTTCGAGGTGAGTAATGATTGTAAATTATATCCTGAGGTTTGAAACCCCGGATTGCGCACCATAGTGCTATTTTGAGGTGACTTACATGCCGGATAGCGAGCGTGGGGTAGAGCACCGTTGCGGATTGTGACTTGATCTGTCCCAATTGATGATTTTATCGCGTATTTGACTGAAACATATTTAACATTATCATAATTTGGGTTGATTGCCATAGTTGGGCTTCGTGCTAATTATTTGAACCCTTTTGGGGATTTTATCACTGTTTCTTCACTATTTGGCATACTACTTGACATACTACTTGAACTTAGTCCTGTTGATTATACTATTTTACAAACTCAGCCGTTTTAATTGAACTTTGTGACTTAAATGATATTTCCACTATTGTTTGGGCTGAGCACTACTATTTTATTGATGCCCGAGGGGATTATGATGTTTTCTGGACTAAGTGAGGCCGAGGGCCATATGTGAGGATATGTTAAGTGATGTGAGGAGGCTTTCAGGCCTTGAGTGTATTGTGAGGAGGCTTTCAGGCCTCGAGTGTATTATGAGAAGGCTTTCAGGCCTCGAGTGTAATGTGAGAAGGCTTTCAAGCCTTGTTTATATGCCACGAGGTAGCTTGATATTGCGCTGCCATAAGGGGCCCCTCCTAGAGTCTGTACACCCCCAGTGAGCGCGGGTACTCATATGGATCGGGCTGTATGCCGTATCGAGATATGGATCGGGCTACGCGCAACAGTGATATGATATTGTTCTGAGAGTGATCTCTGAGAGAGAGCCCGAGGGGCTGAGAGTGTCTCTGACAGTGAGCCCGAGGGGTTGGTACTATTTTGAAATAATTCCCGAGGGGCAAACTTTTATGTGCACATCTTGCATATCTACTTGCCTTTTTACCTGTTATACTGTGGTATTTATACCCGAGGGGTAGATTTTTCTATGCTTACTAGCACTAACTATTTTGAAATCATTTCGTACCTGTTGAAAGGATCATTTTCAAAGTAGATTTAAATTGAGCCAAGATATTTTTCTAAAGATTTTACAGTTTTCACTGTTGTCTCAGAGAATTGTACCCAGCTTCTATACAGCATGTTGGTTGCTTTACATGATTTCTTACTGCTCAGCTGTTATTTACCTTTATTACTCACTGAGTTGGAGTACTCACTTTACTCCCTGCACCTCGCGTGCAGTTGCAGGTATTTAGTCACCCGTTAGCGAGTATTGACTGCGTAGAGGTAGAGTTGTAGAGGTTCAGCGAGGTGACTGCCAGCGTTCGCCGCACCACTGTCTTTCTATGTTATTCATTGTTCCTGTTCAGTGTATTTCTAGACTTGTAAAGTGGAATCACACTCTTAATATTATTAAGTCATATTTTTACTTTTCATTTACGCTTAACTATTTTTGAAAGAGACGAGTTGGGTTAGTTGGCTGGCCTTGTCTTCACGAGAGGCGCCATCACGACCAGTGGGGGGTTTGGGTCGTGACAAGTTGGTATCAGAGCCTAGGTTACTAGGTCTCACGAGTCATGAGCAGGTTTAGTAGAGTCTCGCGGATCGGTACGGAGACGTCTGTATTTATCCTCGAGAGGCTGCAGAACCTTTAGGAAAACTTCACATTTTTGAATTCTTATCGTGTGTCCTTGATTCATCTTGAAAAGAAACTTTTGAAATTCTTCCATGAGTTTGTATGCGCGCATGAGCGCTCAGTATCAGATGTGCCTTGATGGCTTATGATTCCCCGAACGAGCGGCAAGATGTAATCTCTATAAGTTTATGTTGGGCCAGTCTGGAGGACTTGAGGCTGGATCTATTCCTATGGCTTGAGCACCGAGGTGCTGATTGTGTGAGCAAGTGTTTTGAACTTATATATTCGGTATTGTCCCTATTAGCGGGAATGGTGGTTGGATATCCATTTGATGAGTATGTTAGTACTGCGAGATGTATCTATATGACTTGGTAGTGACAAAGAAGTCTGTTGGATAATAGATGAACTGTTAAGTGTTCGATTCCTATTGTGATTTGATGTGTAGCCCAAATTATGGGTGTGTGAAGAATCATTTAGTGTCTCTTAGTTGGTGAGTGAAGTGCATTTTATGTGGCGGTATGAGTTCAGACCCAGGAAGACTAAATGACTGTGTAATGTGTATGACGGTGAAAGGTACGCAGAAATGTTAAATAGAGGCGAAGCAGGTGGGTTATCTCCTGTGGAGTGTTCTTAAGTGGTATGATCCTTATGCGTATGTTAGAAGGTCTCATGTGCAATTGAAGGGTACATGTTGAAATTTGAAATTTTGGGTCGCTTAAGAAAGTGGATTCAACTGATGCGGGGATGAATGCTAGATTTGCAGAAGATTACAACACTGAATGATCTGTGTTTTCGCAAACTTATAAATGATTTGAGTTTAATCTAAATATGGTATTGTGGCATCAATAGAGTAAAAAGAATATGAGTTATTGAGTGTATCTCGATCCATGGCTTCAAGCCAAGTGAGGGAGTCTGCTGTGAGTAGTTAATTGCTCGGTAGGGTGCTATGTTGGCTTCAGTTGGGGCGTGCGGGTGAGTTAGCTATGACTAGAGTAAAGGAAAATTTTGACAAAGGTTGTATTATGCCTCATCAAGTGTGAGAACCACGGAATGTCTAGAGCGTTATTGGTAAAGGATGCTCGCTGTATAGAGCAGGAAGTTGCTCGGTTGTATTGGGATAAGGACTTCATTTTTGTAGTATCGGAGTGCCAATGAGGCATGGGTGATTCTGTTCATTAGGTCAAGTAATTTGCAGTTTGAATAAGAGTGAATGACTTTCGAGAATGGTTCTAATGTGTTCATTATTCTACAGAAACAATCGGGTATCTCAAAGTTGAGTATGTGGTCAGAGACTGTGTTTTCACTGGAAAGAGGTCAAGATTTGTGGCATTTTTATGATTTATTTATGGGCTCCTATGTATCGGTATCTGGAAATTTAAGGTAACTGTTTCAAAAGTCGCAAGAAGTTCTTCAGAGAAAAGTATTTGGGAATGTGATGTATCAGGGAATATTTGAGAGAGTATTCAGTGGCTCATGGGTCTTAGACAGTGTGGTCTTATGCTTGGGTCTCGTGTGGTAAGCCTGGGTTGAGGCATTGTGGTGCTACATCAAGAGGGAATATCAAGTGGATGATGAATCAGAAGGGAAATTAGATAGATGGAATAGCTTGATAGTAGACCGAATCGGTATGGTAAGGACATGATTAATTTCTTTATATGTGTTCGAGGTAATGAGCCCTTATAGGTATTTTGCAGCAAAGCTCTTGAGTTCTGACAGCTTGCTTAGCTTGGATTGGATATGAGAATTCAGTCCTGACAATTTAGCTTGTGCAAATAGAATTGGGAGAGGGTTCTTGTTGGGTTTTACTGTAGTTTGGAGATGTATATTTTCTATGGGCATGCAGAGCATGGGATGTGTAATGATTTTCTTCCAAATGGGATCAGTGGAAGTTCTTGGCTAAATGAGTTACAGTTCAGTTCTGAAAGAAGTTCATAAAATTCTTAGGCAATGGGTAGCCTCAGGTAATCAAGGAAATGGTACTGCTAATTGGAAGTGATTTGACGAGAGTATTTTCCTCGAAAAAAGGTAATATGATTAAACTGATGATACTTCGGTAGCATTGCGGCACTTTCTTGTTGGGTTGACTGGTGATATTGGGTTTCGTGGTGGTACATGGAAATTTTAGACTATCTATCGTGGGATGATCTGGTATTAAAGGTGTGGCATGTGTTCGGACGACAAAATTGGGGCCGGATATGATGATTCATGTGCTGGGTGTATGTGGAGACGAAAGTTCTCATATTCAGGCTATGATGTGGTATGTTAGATTTGGATATGATGATGGGGGTGTAGACTGGTTGTCTCACTATTGGGTTATTCTGGACTATTGCACTATGGGCTGTGCCAGAAAATGCCACAGGTTGAGTGGCGAGGTTCGTCAGATTATGTTCTAGTAGAGTGGCTTATATTTCAAAGACCATCAGACGGCTGGGAAGGGTTGCTTTTCTTAATTGGGCCTTCGTGATGGATGTCAGTGTAGAGGTTTCTACCATTCATTCAGTTCCAGAGTTGAGGCACTTTTCGGGTGTATTTCTTGTGGCCGGGCATGTCGCCGGGTGAGGTTGTATATTTCGGTATTGATTTGGTGTCGGGCACCGTATCGTATGGCTCCCGTAGGAGTTGTAGTAGTGGAAGGAGCAACTTCAGGCTTCGTTGATAAGGAGTTCGTTGGCAGGCCAATGTGGATGCGTGTTCTAGCTTGAGTCGGCTCGGTTGGCCCCGAATTGTATTGTTGAGGGATAGGTTGATTCGCTCGTTATTGAGCTTGTTAGTGATCTGGGGAGATATATGAGTTGCTTATCTATTTTATGAGACGTTATGATTTGTTGGTTATTAGCACATGTGCGGTTTTATTGGGAATTCATAGTTGAAGTCGAGCAGGATGAGTAATTGGGTGTTGCTCGGTGAATGACGCATCGGTTATATACTTTCAGGGTTGTGTAGTGTATGTTATTTGCTTTACCGTAGATATGATGATTTTCTTTAGCTCCAGATATCAAATCGTGCGTGGCCGTCAATTTCGAGCATACTGACTTGAGGTGTCTCATGTGGAGCAGTGTTTGGATAGTATCGTGCATTGCAGCGAGGCGATGTGGAGACATGATCTTGCGGGTTAGATTTGTGTGTCCTATTCTATGATGTGAGACGGATTCTCAACCTTGTGTTGTGGTAGTTCTGGTGAGCTTGAGGTACAACTCTTTCAATTGAGTCATTTTCATGATTGAGTATGTTCGGACTGTTGCTTATTGGTAAGTGTAGTTATGCAAGTTGTGGCTTAGGCCCATATTGATGTGTCAGGTCACCAGGATGGTGTGTTTGGTCAGAAGAGGTCATTGGGATCATCAATAAATATAAACGGATTCGATTTCAGCATGTTTGATAGGTTACTATCGATGTTCGCAAATTTTGCTATGGTAATTCCCAGAGGAGAGATGGCCTCACGAATGGTTAATCTGAGAAATGGTTACGGTTTATTGCGTGTTTCAGTTATCGTTGGCAGTATATGAAAGTGTTAGAATGAAACTTTAGTTGATAAGGGTTTCCCTATCGGTATTTAGGTGTTGTGTACAGTTGCTGTGATTAGAAGTAATTGCTACGAGCATTAGAGTTATGTGGTATATCATGTAATTTCATCGAGGTTGCAGGTATGGGTTATTACAACTGGTTCGGGCTTATTCAGAGTATAGATGTGAGATATTGATCTTGTGGATGATTTCGGTAGTGGAAATTTGGTTCTATGGTTTGTGGACTAGGATGAATTGTGAAATTTCAGTTATATTGTGTATCGAACCTATCTGAGATAGGATGACATGGGATCACCCCCGGGTATATTCTTGGTAAGGTTATTCAGCTATTGAGTGGCTTCTAGAACAACTCTGGGTACAGTCGAGGACGAACGTGTTCTTAAGTGGGGGAGGATGTAACAAGCCGACCGGTCATTTTGAACTTTTGTACTTTGATTGCCAGTTCTCAAGCATGAATTGCCCTGTGTTAGGTATTATGACTAATGTAGATCATTTGTTTTGGTTTTCAGGAAGATTTGGAATGAATTTGAAAGAATAGTTTCAGTTGAAAGCTTTAAATTTGAAAGGTTTGACCGAGAGTTGACTGATTTGTATATGAGCTCGGATCAAATTTTTTATGACTTGGTTAGCTTCGTTAGATTATTTGTGACTTCGGAGTGTGATCGGAAGTGATTTTGGAGGTTCGGTGTAGAATTAGGCTTGAATTGGCGAAGTTAGTATTTTGGCGAATTCCATTCGATAGGTGGGATTTTGATTCGAGGGTCAGAATGGAATTCCAAGAGTTTCTATAGCTTCGTTATGTCATTTGTGATGTGTGTGCAAAATTTCAGGTTATTCGGACGTCGTTTGGTCGGGTTTTGATCAAAAGTGCATTTCGGAAGTTTTGAGAAACATAGGCTTGAATTTGATGAGTTTTGAGTAATTTGATGTTGTTTGAGGTGTTTTGATGATTGGAGCAAGTTTGAATGATGTTATGGGATATGTTGGCATGTTTGGTTAAGGTACCGAGGGCCTCAGGTATGTTTCTAGTGGTCAATCAGACCACTTTATGCCTTAAAAGATAGTAGAAAATTGCAGGTTCAGAGTTGCAGGATTTTTGTTCTCTGCAATCGCATAAGAGGTGTTGCGATTGCATAAGAGGATTTGTGGGGGGCTGTTCTGTTGTTCATTGTGTTCGCACAGTGTAGGCCGCGATCGCATAGAGTATTTGGGCAGTGCATTGCGATCGCATGGCATTAGATGCGTTCGCATAGAGTTAATTTAAAGCTGAGAAAATTTGTGCATTGCGATCGCAGAGGGGTATTGAGATCGCATAGAAGGAAATATATAGCTGGGCAGAATGTTTTAAAAGCTCATTTCCGCGATTTTGGGCCATTTTTCCTCCATAGTTGATCGTTTAGAGAGCATCTTGGTGGAGATTAAAGAGGGATTCGAGGGGAATCGATTGGAGGTAAGATTTTTGATTTCAATAGTCATTTTTATTGTAAAATCCACCTAGAAATTCATGTCAACTAAGCCAAAAATTGAAGAACTAGGGCTTGAGAAATTGGACATTTTATTTGGGGATCTGATGGGCCATTTGAGCTCGGATTTGAGAGTTCTTGCTATGTATGAACTCGTGAGGAGATAAGGAATCTGTTGGTGTTAAATTTTCTGATTTTTGAGAAGTGGGCATGAGGCTCGGGTTTTGCAAATTTTGTGATTTTTGATGTTTTTTTGATTCTTTTCGATTGGGTTATGTTCCCTTAGCCTATTGTGATGTATTCGCTCTGATTTTGGATAGATTCGACGCGTGTGGAGGACAATTTGAGAGGGAAAGGCATCGTGAGCTAGAGATTTTACTGGTTCAAGGTGAGTAATGATTGTAAATGATATCATGAGGGTTTGAAACCCCGAATTGCACACCGTAGTGCTATATTAAGGTGACTTACATGCTGGATAGCGAGCGTGGGGTAGAGCACCGTTGGGGATTGTGACTTGGTCCGTCCCGATTTTTTATTTTACCGCGTATTTAAATGAAACTTATTTGATATTATCATGATTTGGGCTGATTGCCATAGTTGTGCTTCGTGCCAATTATCTGAACCCTTTGGGGATTTTATCACCGTTTCCTTACTATTTGACATACTACTTGAACTCAGTCATGTTGATTATACTGTTTTTTAAACTCAACCGTTTTAATTGAACTTTGAGACTTAAATGATATTTCCTCTGTTTTTTGGGATGAGCACTACTATTTTATTGATGCCCGAGGGGCCTATGATGTTTTCTGAATGACTGAGGCCGAGGGACATATGTGAGGATATGTTGAGTGATGTGAGGAGGCTTTCAGGCCTCGAGTGTATTGTGAGGAGGCTTTCAGGCCTCGAGTGTATTGTGAGGAGGCTTTCAGGCCTCAAGTGTATTATATGGAGGCTTTCAGGCCTCGAGTATGATGTGAGAAGGCTTTCAGGCCTTGTTTATATGCCACAAGGTGGCTTGATGTTTCTCTTTAGCCGTAAGTGGCCCTCGCAGAGTCTGTACACCCCCAATAAGCGCGGGTACCCATATAGATCGGGCTGCACGTTGCAGCGAGATATGGATCGAGCTACACGCTGCAACGATATATGGATCGGGCTGTATGCCACAGCAGTTACTATATGATATTGTTCCGAGAGTGATCTAAGAGAGAGAGCCCGAGGGGCTGAGAGTGTCTCTGAGAGTGAGCCCGAGGGGCTAGTACTGTTTTGAAATATTGTCTGAGGGGAGAACTTTTATGTGCGTATCTTGCATATCTACTTGCCTTTTACCTATTATACTATGGTATTTGTGCACGAGGGTGGATTTTTCTGTGCTTACCAACACTAAATATTTTGAAATTACTTCGTTACTGTTGAAAGGATTATTTTCAAAGGAGATTTAAACTGAGCCAAGATATTTTTCTAAAGATTTCACAGTTTTCACTGTTGTCTCAGAGAATTGTACCCGGCTTCTATACAGCATGTTGGTTACTTTACGTGATTTCTTACTGCTCAGCTGTTATTTACCTTTATTACTCACTGAGTTGGAGTACTCACTTTACTCCCTACACCTCGCGTGCAGTTGCAAGTATTTATTCACCCGATAACGGGTGTTGGCTGTGTGGAGGCAGGTTGTAGAGGTTCAGCGAGGTGACTGCTAGCGTTCGCAGCACCACTGTCTTTCTATGTTATTGATTATTGCTGTTCAGTGTATTTCTAAACTTGTAAAGTGGAATCACACTCTTATAGATGCTCGTGACTTGTGACACCCCGATTAGGGCTGTGTTGGATTGTAATTTTGTTAATTAATATTATTAAGTCATGTTTTTACTGTTCATTTTCTTAACTATTTTTGAAAGAGACGAGTTGGGTTAGTTGGCTGACCTTGTCTTCACGAGAGGCGCCATCACGACCAGTGGGGGGTTTGGGTCATGACTACTGGCCTGCTCAGCATATAAGCCTGCCACCATCTGTAGGTTGCTCCTATCATTAATTGTAACTCCACTTGTGTCCAAAAGACCTATCGTGCGAAGAATCAACTGACACCTATCTAGAAAATCCTAAGCATCCTTTAACTCTGTTCTACTGAACTCTGGAGACTTAAGCCTCCTAAACCAATCCAATCTCTTCTGCTCCTTATCACTCATAGTGGACTACCCTCGGCCCGAGTAGTAGAAACTGACTAAACCAGTAACGCCCCCGGTATGAAGTCTCTATGCTAGATACTCTAGAGTTCATAAGGCAGGAGTCCGGGCACCTCCCTCAGCTTGTGAGGTGGCTTGTGCAACTGGAATCTAAGCCCTCTAAGCCAGGCTCGTGGCATAGTTAAAATCGGGATATGTCCTCTCGTAGGCCAGGGATAACAATCAGCATTGCTACTTACTGAGATTGTCCCATCGGCTAAACAATATCTGGCACCTACTCCTCAACTGGAGAAACTGGTGGCTACAGAAGTTCCACTCTGGCTGTAGTACGAGCTCCACCTCAGCCTCTGCCGTAGCCCCAATCTCTCGCAGCCCTAACTGGTGGTTGTTCACCGGATCCGGTCTCACGTGCCCTCACCATCTCTAAGAGAATAGAAGTGTCAAGTTTCAAATTCTGGAAATAACATATCCACACAACAAGGATGCAAGAAAATTAAATTTCCTTACGGTTTGGTAGCTTTTCAAAGATAAGTAGAGAAGTTTCTATATCGATCCGCAAGACTCTACTACACCTACTAATGTTTCGTGAGACCTAAGAAAACCTAATTCTTCGATACAACCTTGTCACGACCCGACTCTTATCGAATTCACGACAATGCGTAACACTACTTGCCAGGCAAGCGAACCGTAACACAATAATAAACATGGTTTCATAAATTTAACAATGGAAATATCATAATTATCTAATAAAACAAAGAACAATGCTGCTACAATCATACCCAAAATCTGTTGTCAACGAGTAGATGAGCACTACTGAGTATCAAAATATAAACAAAATCCTTAGTACAATTGTTTGGACAACAGAATAGTAAATAGGGAAATAGAGAAAAGAGAGTTAAGGTCTACAAATGACATAGAAGCTACCTCGAAGTCATAAAATACTGGGACTAACATGGATATGGCAATTACCACGTCTCGATATACCTAGATCTACACGCGAAGTTCATAGTGTAGTATGTGTACAATTGGCTACATGTACTCAATAAGTAACAAAATTAACCTTGGGCTAAAAGTAGTGACGAGCTCAGAAAAAGATAGTCAAAAGCCAACATAAACAATAACACAGATATGATGAAGACAATAGTAGGAATTAACTCAAATATCATAACCAGCTTGTTCATTTTACATGAATTTAGAGATACTTTTAAGTATAATATATGAAGCCCAACACTGATAAGAACATGTCAGTCACAACTAGCATGAGGGATAGCACATCTATATGCCTACATGTCAAGTATGCATGTCAAATGAATGATTTCATAGTGATATCCCTACATGCTCTCACTCTTAACATACTCAAGATGTTTGCCTCAAATTCCCACCTCATCGCACATACACAATCACTCAACACTCTACGGGTACCTAGCATCAATTCCCCTCACCAAAGAGTGTATATATATCATCGTGCCTGCGCTCACTCCGTAGTGGCGGATCCTGCCCAAGCGCTAATCAAAAGCCAATAAGGCCTGCTGCAGCATGAAGCCCAATCCACATAATAATAACAACAACAACAACAACAACAACAACAACAATAACAACAGCTGCAACAACAACAACAACAACAACAACAACAATAACAACAACAACAACAACAACAACAACAACAATAATAATAATAATAATAATAAAGAAGCCAATATGGCCTGATGCGGTGTGCAACCCGATCAATAATAACACTCCCAACACGGCTCTAAGACCCACCTCTGTCATCAACCTCCCAACTCTCAAAGTCTCACAATCTTCCACATAGGAAAAATACTTCATCCACTTGGCGTAATATAATGCAAGGATGGTCGTATTGTAAAATTGGGTTTATAAGAAATTTAGCCACAGGTCAACATGTTAAATTCTGGACGGATCCTTGGATTAACTAGAATATTTTACTTCGTCAATATATATGGACCATTTCCAAGAGCGGAGGAACATAAAAATATTTCAAATTATTACTACAATCATACTTGGCATTTAGATCAACTGCCTTTTATTTTGCCAGCTCAGCTACATACTACTATCCAAAATATTTACATGTCTATTCAACCTTCAACATATGATCAACTCTACTGGGGTCTTACACCAATAGGTTTGTTCACTGTTGAATCCATATATAATTCTCTTTCGAAGACTATGAATACTATAACTAATGCTCCATTGTCAACTTATAGAAGGATTTGGAAATTACAAATTCCTCCCAAAATACCTCATTTTATATGGCTAGTATGTCATGATAGGCTTCCCACAGCTGCATATCTTTATAAGTTGGGTATCCTCAATTCATCTATTTGTACTCAGTGTAATAACTGCCCTGAAATATTAAAACATATATTTCTTGATTACACCGGCTAGAAAACTTTCGAATCACCTTCACATTTCCACAACTTTTCTAAATTCTTTAAACTCCTTTGATAATAATTTAATGCTTTTTAAGGTATTCATACACCAGAATTTACACGTTACTCCCCACAATATTTTGAATACCTCATTGCTTCCTTTTTCTCTATGGGAACTTTGGCTTACACGAAATAAAAATACACTGGAGCATAAAAAATTGGAATTAAATATCTTCTCCGTATATAATAAGGCTGCTGAATTCTATTATCTTACAATCCCTAGAAATAAGCATATTTCTACCATGCCTCTATATGTTAAATGGCACCCCTAGATATCCATACTTATAAGCTTAACATAGATGGCTCTTGTTCACTTAACAACTCAAAGTGTTATATAGGAGGTAACTTTCGAAATCAGCCGGGGAATTGGATTCTAGGTTTTGCTGGAACCTCAATACCTGGAACAACAATTCAAACTGAATTGCTAGCTTTGCTCCAGGGCCTCACCGTTGCTGTCCAACAAAAGCTTACACCACTCATCATTGAAATGGATGCACATGCCCTAATTACCTTGTTCAATTCTCAACCACTATAATAAACTAATATACTTAATGATTGTAGGTACTTACTCCTACAATTGGATAGCCCACCTCTCAGAAGTATTTACAGGGAGCAAAACAGTGTTGTAGACAGTCTAGCCACCTATGGAGCACAACATACAAAGGAACCCTCTCTAATGTTTACAAACCTACCACTTTTTGTGACATCTTTCCATCAACAAGATCAACAAGGCCTACTACGCAGAAGGATGATCAAGTCTACAAATAGTTTATGTAATAGTACTAGTACTAGTTTATCTACTGATGTAACTCCTAATGCTACTACTACTGTAAGTACTAATCCTTTTGATATAGTTAATGGTTCCTCTATAGGAACCTTACGTAATACTTCTAGGTTTGTAAATCTGATGCCTTTAATGCATCACCTTAACTGCTCTCTACGAGCTTGATCCTATATATATATATATATATATATATATATATATATCTTTTCTACCAAAAAAAAACAATACCAGATATGGGAAAACAATGATAACATGTAATATAACAATGAATAATGAACACAGACTAAGATATGATATAAAAATAAAGAATCATAACTAAGTGTATAATTATAGTTAAATCAGATAACCCAAAAAAATAGTCTCATAAGGTCGTAATCAAATAACCACATAGCCTAATTATGATTTCAAACAAGGATCATAGCTTAATTAATCTAACAAGTAGGAAAAACACAGATAAAATAGGACAAGATAGCAACACAGTACAAAAGTCACTCGGGATTAGGATTGTTTGGTACACGTCCACACGCCCGTTACTTAGTATGTGAGTCACCCCCAACACATCACAATAACATGTTTCCTAGAGATAATTACCCTATTCCATGTTTAGAAATATTACTTACCTAAAAATGTAAAAATTAATACTCCAACAAGCCTTCGCACGTGAATTAGTCTCCGAACGACTCAAATCTAGTCACAAAAAGTTTAATATCATCAAATAATGTTGTACTAAATAACTTCAAACAATAAAGTTTCGACCTTTGTAACAATCACAAAATCAACCCCCAAAAGTCAACCTCTGACCCTCACCCCGAAACACAACTAAACTCACAAATTCTGAACACCCATTCAATTACTAGTTCAACCATACCAATTTCATCAAATTCTGACCTCGATTCGATATTCAAATTCTTAATTTCCACTTTTTGAAAGTTTTTACTAAAATCCCTTATTTCTTTACTTTCATTCACCAATTAAATGCTAAAAATAAGCATAAAATCATGAAATAATAAAAAAAATCGAATAAAAAACACTTACCCCAATCCAAATCTAGAAAATCCCCTCTAAAATCACCCAAAATTGAGCTCTCTATCTCAAAATGTGATATAATAACCAAACCCTCGAATTAGAGTTGTAGACATTCTACCCAGGTGTTTACCTATTGCGATTGCGTAAAGTCCTTTGTGATCGCGAAGAAAAAAGTTCACCAACTCAATTCTCTTTCTCAAACATGACAGCCTATTCACAAATTCGATGATCAACACCCAAAATCTACGCGACCACGAACCTCACCACGTGATCGCGATGAACAAACGCGTGCCATCCTCAGGTCCTCCCTTCCTTCTACGTGAACGTGTCTCACCGCTCGCGTTCACGATAAAAAAATACACAAAGGATTCAAGAACGCATCCATCTCTATGCTAACACAAAAATAAAAGACTCACATGCCGATATTATCTCTATGCGATCATGACCCACTCTTCCTGATTGCAATGAAGGAAGCCAGATGCATAGATTCAGTAGTTCCTCTAAGTCAAAACATGATACGATCTGAAACACCCCCAGGACCCCATCAATACTAGTAAATCCTAAAACATGATACAAACTTACTCAAAGCCTTAAATCTCATCAAACAATATCAAAATTATGAATCGCACCCCAATTCAAGCTTAATCAAACTATTGAATTTCAACCTTCTAAAACCAATGTCGAACTATATCAAATCCACTCCGAATGACCATAAATTTTGCATGCAAGTCATAAATGATATAATGGACCTATCCCAACTCCTAAAATTATATTTGGCCCCAATATTAATAAAGTCAATTCTCGATTAAATCTATCAACCTTCTAAACCTTTAACTTTCCAACTTTGACCAATTCAAGCCAAAACAACTTACAGACCTCCAAATCCAAGTCCGTACATATACCTAAGACTAAAATTACCATATGAATCTATCAAAACCATCGAAACTCCATTATAGAGTTGTCTTCACAAAAGTCAAACTCCGGTAAACTATTTCAACTTAAGCTTTCAACATTGGGATTACGTGTCCCAATGCACTCCAACACTTCGCATGAACTAGACCAACCACCCTGTCAAGTCATATAACCATAAATGAATATTGAAAAAGCAATAAATCGGGGAACGGGGCTGTGATACATGAATCAATCGGATGGGTCATTACATTAACGAGAAGTCGTATCAAGAATTTTATAGAGTTTGTAAAGTGAATGAATTTGAGAGTACAAGGGAGAATTAACATTTCTCTTCAAATCTCAAAATAGTGCAAATCAAGAAAGGAAGTTTGTTCATATTTCCAAGCATTCAAAAGAACAATTTAAGCGGCTTGCATTAGAACATCATAGTACATAAGTACTCCTGTGAGCCGTCTACTTCTATAACCAAAGAGAAATGCACCAAAGGTAAGGTAACATTAAGGTAGCCTTGATAAAACTGAAACTTTTTCTCAATTTGAGGAATGAAATTGGTATCGTAATGATATCCTAGTGTATCCTTTTTTGGTAAAAATGATTTATAATCATCTTACCTCTTTTGTGTTTATGATTTGTGTGATTTCAAGTCTCTGATAGCATGTCTGCGGTTCATTTCTGCTAGAATTATCTTCAATAGATTAAAAATTATGTCGTACTACTCTACGTTATTATAAGTCTAAAGAATTTCTTTAAATATTTGAAATTATTTTTAGCCTAAAATGAACTGTAATATCTCGTACTTCTTGTGGTCGGCAATAATTTGGTCACTCAAAAGTTTTTCCAATTGAACCAAACCTTTGGTATTGATTACTTAGTATTTATTATACCTTTCCTTGGTTTTACTTTAAACTAGATGAATTAATGGATTACGCATTTATCTAATTTTGAGATCCTTGGAGAATAGATTTTTTGCTTAAATTAAGTTAATACTCTTTGGTGCTTTGATAGTACATTTTACTATTATTTCTAGTAATTTATATCATATTTCATCCTTTGATGATGAAAAAAAGGGGAGAAAATAATGTGTACAGATTGTAATGATCCGACCAGTCATTTTGAATAATTATACTTCGCTCGGTAGTTTACGGGTATGAGTAGCTAAGTATAATGTATTATGACTTATGTGAATCTTTGCTTTTTGTTTTCAGGTTACTCAAAATTGATTTGGAAGAATGAATTTCATTGTTGAAGCTTTAAGTTGGGACATTTGACTGAGTTTGACTTTACTAAATTTGACCTTGAATGGAGTTTGATGGTTTCGTTAGATCTGGATGGTAATTATGGACTCGGGCATATGCTCGGAATTGTTATTTGATATTTCTAGAAGGATTTGGCATTAATTGGTAAAAATTAGAAATTTGAAGGTTAGGAAAGTTCATAAGTTTTATTGAGAGTTGACTTCAATTATATCAGATTCAGATTATGGTACCGGAAATTTGAATAGCTTTGTTATGTCATTTGTGACTTGTGTGCAAAATTTGGGTCCATTCCGGGTTGCTTTTCTATGTTTCTACACGAGTTGTGGAAGTTGAAAGTTCATCAAGTTTGATATGCAGTGCAATTCATTGTTTTGATATTATTATGTCTGATTTGAGGCATCGAGTAGGTCCGTGTTATATTATGGAATTTGTTGGTATACTTGGACAGGGTCCCAAGGGGCTCGCGCTTGTTTCAAATTGAGTTTGTGTCATTGTTTTTTATGTTTTCATTGCTGGTTGCTGCTAATTTCAGTAGCCTTGATTGTCCTTCGCAATCGCGAAGATGGGTACGCGATCGCGTAGAGGAAGTTTGGAGCTTGGTCATTTTCTTTGTCGGGGTAGCGATGGGGTGGCTCTATTCGCGTAGGGTCGTATGGGTTACTGTCTGTGTTGACATGCGAGGAATTGTGGTCGGGATGTGTTGCAATTTTGCACATAGGAGCTAGAGAATTCTTGTGATGCCCCGGCCGGTCGTCTTAAGAATTTATGCCCTGATCCCCTATTAACTGCTTCCCCTAAGTTAATTTCTGCTATTTTGGTCTGCCGGGACGTTCGGTGTTGGGTTTCAGAGAGTTTTGGGACACTAAGTCCCTGAATGAGAACTTAAGTGTTGAAAAGTGGTCTCTAGTCAGAACTGTGTGAAAACGACCTCGGAATGGAAATTCAATGGTTCTGTTAGCTCCGTTCGGTGATTTCAAGGTTGGGAGCGTGTTCGAAATGTATTTTGGAAGTCCGTAGCTCATTTAGGCTTGAAATGCCGAAGATTTAATTTTTGAAGTTTCCGGTCCGATAACGAGATTTTGATTCGAGGGTCAAAATGGAATTCCGGAAGTTGTAGTAGCTCAATCATGTCATTTGGGATGTGTGTGCAAAATTTCAGGTCATTCAGACGTGATTTGGTTAGTTTTTTGACCGAAAGTGTGTTTTGATGAAATTTAAAGTTCTTAGGCCCAAATCCTTGTTTAATTCGAGTTTTCGGCGTTATTTTAGGTGGTTTAAGGATTAGTACAAGTTTGAACAAGGACTTGTGTGTTATTGGTTCTTTTGGTTGGGGTCTCGGGGGCCTTGGGACGAATTCAGATGGTTGACGGAAGGTTTTGAAGTTGAAAAGTTGCTGAAGGCTTCTGGTACCTATCATAACCGCACGAGCAGTTTGGGTTCCGTAGGTGCAGAGCCGCAGGTGCAGAGTCACAGAAGCGGCCTGACCATCGTAAGAGCTGAATTTGGGCTCCCTCAGCTTTTCTGCAGGTGCGGAAGTTCAACAGCAGATGTGGTTATGCACCTACGAGACTTTCATCGCAGATGCGGCTTTGGGCTATTAGTTGGAAACCACAGAAACGGTATATACTCTGCATAAGCGAAATCCGCAGGTGCGGTATGAGACCGCAGAAGCGGAACTTGGCAAAAAGGAAAAAGTCACAGAAGCGGCACTTGGTCCGCAAAAGCGGGATCGCAGATGTGGTCCCTTGACCGTAGAAGCAGAAATCACTGTTATGAAACATGAAATTCGAGGGTTTAGTTTCAAAAGTTGAAAAAATAAAATTTGAGCTCGGGAGAGGGCGATACTGAGTGGGTTTTGAAGAGGAGGTCATTGAGTAACGTTTCCCTAATCCCTTCTAGTTATATTCCATCATTATGTAGTTGAATCCATCATTTAAATTCGAATTGAGGACCAAAAATTGGGAAAATTGGAAGAAACTTCATAGACAAAATTGTTGAGTTTTGAGTGGGTGTTTAACCTCCGATTTGGGAGATTTTTATATGCTTAGACTCGTGAAAGTACGAGGGTTATGAAAATGTGAAAATTATTTGATTTCGAGTCATTGGCCTGAAGGGCCTTTTGGTCAGTTTATCTAATTTCACGCCTTAGCTTTAAATTAAATAGTAGAATCAATTGTTTGCGAAGTTATTTATGATATGCAATTGAATTGAATAGATTTGGGCCATTTGGAGTCAGGTACTCATGGCAAACGCGTGGTTTCTAGTTGATTTTGTACTGGTTCAAGGTAAGTGGTTTGCCTAACCTTGTGTGGGGGACCTCTTCCCCTTAGGACATGATAATTGGTATTTTAAAGCCTCATATGTGAGGTGACGAGCGCGTACTTTAACTAATTGTTGGAAATCCATTTTTACTTGAAGTATTTAAATTGAGTTTTTTTCTTGCTTATCTATTTATTTTGAATTGCAAGTTTATCCTATGTTAGTTTAGAGAAGCATGTCTATTTGGCTTACCTGCTTTAGTGCTTAAATTGTCTTGTTTGTACTACGTGAAGCATGTTAGGATAGAATTTCTATTACTTGTTCTGAGTTTAGCATTTATCCTAATGTTTTAGATTGTTGTTGTGTGCTTTAAATTGGGACTACGGGATGGCATCCTGGGAGATCCCCCCATGTACTTGTTATGTTATGGACTGAGGTGGGGGATACCAAGATATCCCTGGCACATGTAAATGTAAGATTTGATGATACCAAGAGATCCTCGGGATACTAAGAGATCCCTGGCACATGTAAATGTAAGATTTGAGAATACCAAGAGATCCTCGGGATACCAAGAGATCCCTAGTGTATATGATGAGGATACCAAGAGATCCCCGGCTATTACTTCCTGATGTGAGCAGTATTCCGCATATTATTTTGTTTCTGCTTCCTATTGTTGTTTCCCTTATTTATCGTGTTTGGATTCTTGCTGTAGACTTTATCTATACTGTTTTTCCTTATCTTATCATATATTATGTTATCTCAGTAGAGCCCTGAATTTCCTTGTCACTACCCAATCGAGGTTAGGCTTGGCACTTACTAAGTACCGCTGTGGTGTACTCATGCCCCTTCTGCGCATGTTTTTCATGTTCAGATCCAGGCACCTCCACTCAGGCGCACTATCCTCGAGGCAGAGATATCTAGTGGAGAATTTGAGGTATATCTGTCGCGTCTGCAGACCAGGAGTCTTTATTGTATTCCAGCTTTAGTAGTTAGTTTATCCTTTCTTTCAGTTGATTAGACATTCTGGAGTTAGAGCAGCGTATTACATTTCTGTTAGCCTGTGGTTCCCGTGAGTTTTCGGGTTTTGGGATGACATTGTAGACTTCCACGTTTCAGTTGTATATGCCAAGTGGCACTTATATACAATTTTTCTTCTATTTTTGATTAGTTTAATAAGTTCTTTCCGCAAGTTATGTTATTTTCGCATTCTTGGGCTTACCTAGTTGTAGGGACTAGGTGCCATAATGACATGTTCATGGAGGGCGAACTGGGGTCGTGGCAATTCTTAAATGCGATCGCGCAATATGTGTCACATTTGGGAAGCTTTGGAATCAGTGGTCACCGCATTCATGTGGGACGTATTGTGGACGCGTTGTACCTTTTGCGGACAAATTATTTTTGTTCATCGCGAACATGATGGATTTTCCATTCGCATAAGAGGAATTCCTAGGAAAAATTATAAAGTACTTTATTCCATTGGTTTCGACCACTTTTTCATTTTTGGAGCTATGGGGCTCCAAGGCGATTCTTGAAGCAATTTCCACCATATGAGTTGGGGTAGGTGTTATCTACTCATTATTTATTTTATATCATGAATCTATCTTCGTTATTGGAATTTGATTGAGGGTTCCAAAAGAGAAATTAATTTTTGGGTTTAGACAAAAGTTTCATAGAGTTGTTTTTTAGTTTTGAATAGATTCGGAGTCAGATTTGAGTGACACTAGTATGGTTGGACTTGTAATTGAATGGATTATCCGATTTTGTAAGTTTTGTGAAGTTTCGAGGTGCAGGGCGAAGTTGGACTTTTTTGTCGATTTTGGTCTTTTGATAAAGGATTCGACCTTTACCATTTGGAATAGTTCCTTTGGTATTATTTGATATATTTGAGTCACTTTTGGCTAGTTTTGAGCCGTTCGGAGGTCTGTACGCTCAAGATGGCAGTTGTGTAGCATCATATGAGTTGCTTGGTATTAGATTTAGCTTGTTCGAGGTACTTCACACTTCTATACTTTGTGATGAGGGTATGAAACCCTGAATTACGTGTAATGTGATTAAATGTTGAGGTGAATGCATGCTAGGTGACGAGCATGTTGGCATGCACCGTGTAAATTGTGATTTAGTTGATGGCCTGAAATTGTGTAGTTGTCTTGTTTCTATTTGTGTTAAAGCACCTGAGCTGCAATTGAGGCTAGAAATCATGTTTAGACTATATGCTGGTACCAGTGTGACCCATAGTGATTGCTCTTTGATGTTGAGTTATTTGCTTAATATCTATTATGTGCTCAGTCGCATTCATCATTACATATCATATCTCTGTCTCTATCATTGTTTATTGTCACATCACATATCATTAATTTGTGCTGCTCAGCATGAGCGTTGTGAACAGAGAGACTGGAGAGATTGTTGACTAAGTGAGGGCAAGGGCCTAATTGTGAGGATATTTATACTATAGTACGTGAGTTGTCCATGCAGATCCAGATATTGATACTATAGCACCTGAGTTGTCCGTGCAGCACGTGAGTTGTTTGGCGTATCTAGATTTTGATACTATAGCATGTGAGTTGTTCGTGCAACACGTGAGTTGTCCATGTAGATTATAGCGCTTGGGTTGAAGGAGCCCCTCCATAGCCAGTACACCCTAGTGAGCGCAGTTGCTAGATCTTCCATGATCAGTACTGAGTGACTGAGTGGGTTGAGTGATTAAGCATAATGAGTGGAAAGTATGAGACAGTGAGATTGAGTACTTTGAGAGTCTGAGTACATGAGTTCATCACTGAGATGCATTGCATTTGACATGCGTACTTGAGATACATGCATAGATATGCATTTTCTTTCTGCTACCTACTTTTTGGGTGACTTTCATGATTTCACCTATATATTGACATGTAGGCATAGAAATTTATTTTCCTCATACTATCTGAAAATGAAATATCTTATGTATTGTTGAAACGTTTTAGGAAAAAATATTGGTTTTCAAACTTATTCTTATTTTTGGCGATTCGGTAAAAGATTTGGGTTTTCACTTATATACTTGAAAGGCAGGCCTATTTTTCTAGAACTAACAATGTGAACATTTTATCTCTGAGTTACCTCTTTTATTACTTTTATTATGTTGTTATGAGTTGTTATCAGCTATTGGTGTTGGACCCGACCTATGTTCCAGCTCGTCACTACTTTCATCCTATTGTTTGGTTTGTTACTTATTGAGTACATATGGTCAGTTTTACTCATACTACACTTCTACACCTTGTGTGCAGATGTTGGATGTTGATGTTGCTGTGTTTGACAAGAGCTGGATTTGAAGATGTACCTGCATTCCGATCATAACTTCCTCTTGTTCAGGGTAGCTCTAGACTTATGAAAGATCTATTCATGTATATTTCATACAGATGATGTACTTCATTTCATACTAGCTTCGCAAACTCTAAATCTTAGAAGCTCATGATTTGTACTACTAGTCCTTGGGAAATGTATAAGATTCAGATATTTTCTTTTACTTAATTTTTCTTTTTAAATTTCATTTGAATTGAATATTTGTTAATGGGATTACCTAGCGGGTTGGGTTAAGTTCCATCATGACTCGTTGGATTTTGGGTCGTGACAAGTTTGTATCATATCCCTATGGTCATAGATTCTACAAGTCATGAGCAAGTGTCTCGTAGAGTCTTGCAGATCGGTATGATGACGTCCATACTTATTTGCAAGAGGCTACATGAAATTTAGAATATACTTCTCATCTTTCTTTCCTTATCGTGCAACATTGATTCATCTTGGAGCATAACTTTTTGAATTTATTCCATGCATTCGTATGCAAATGTGAGTGCTCGGTATCAGCTGTGCATCGACGACTTGGGATTCCAGGGATGAGGTGCGAGATCTAATTTTTGTGTGTTGATGGTGTGCCATTCTGGATGACTTCAGGCCGGGTTTTATGAATTGATGGGTGATTGGATGGCTATATGATGAGTATGATGTGACTGCTGGATATGTTTGTATGGTTCAAAGGATTTAGATAGAGTTTGCTTGAGATGTAAAAGGGACTACCGGATGCTTGATTTCTTTCTTGATATGACATATCGTCTCGAGTTATGAGCGTGTTGAAAGATTTTTTATGTTGTTTTATTGTTGAACGAATTAGATTCTCATGTATTGATGAGTTCACACTCCGGATGATTAAGTGGTGTGCGTAGTAGTTGTGGCTGCGAAAGTGTTACACCCCATATTTTCGTATGTGGAACTACGCCATAAATAAATTGAAGAAATCTCGAAAATGAGATATTACATCACGCATTTTTTTGTAGGTTAAATTTTCGTCATAAGTTAATCGACGTAAGCTCAGGAACGAGATTATTTTGGGATTATAAGTATTATGCTATTTCAAAATAAGGGATAAGTAAATTCGTGACGGTGAGAGGGTAAACGAATCAAAGAAAATGAAATTTGTTGAAATTTGACATTTTGGGATAATATACGGACCGAACTAAAATACTCAGTATTTATGGACTAGTGCCATACAAGGTACCACATGACGATGTTAGTAAGATGTGTTAGAAGTATGTAGTATTTTGTATACGGTAAAATTGGAGGGTCCGATTTTCGGCCATTACAATGCCTCGTAAGCAAGCTTTCCAAAGGCTCGAGACTACGGTCTAGATTTATCCCGAGGGGCCATCCGTGTCCAACCTCAAGATAGTGCAAGTCGATGGTTGTGGTAGAAAAGTGGGAAGTTCCCTAGGCGCACGACTACAACTGACCAAGTCTAGAGAGCTAGCTTTGCCCTGTATCAGGGCATTAAGTGGGTGTACCGACCCCTTATCTCTGTAATTAATGCATTTGTACTATATTCCCCTCATATATGTCGCGCCCCTTTTTTCTCGCGAAATCGGGTTTATGACATTTGAGAGGACAACTCGTTCCCTTTTGGGAATTGGGTTTGAATTGAAGAGTCGCCACCTATTGATTTAAGTGCATTAGGACACTAAGAAGTGTTTGATTTGAATAAACAGAGATTGGGTAAGGGCTTGAAATTATCCCAAGAGGAAGGTATTAGGCACCCCTCAAGATCCACTAGTGTGGTTCTCGGCCAAACAATTGTTGTGACTTAAGTAGAAACAACACATAGGCAAATAAAAACATCAAGTAAGAGGGGATTTTCTCATAATGGTTACAAATAAGCAAAGTTAGAAAGTACCAAAAGGAAACTGATTATTCTTAGAGAAATAGTTTAAAATGTTAGAGAAGAAGTGAGAAACAAAGAAACAAAGGGAAGAGGGTCCTAGGTTTATAAATAATATGGATCACCCTACACAACATCCGGTAATCACTCCTCAGTGAGGGGCTACACGTGATGTTATCGCATGGTCATCATATCCATATCTACCCTTTCCCACTCCGTTAAGGTATTAAAGCGCGGAATGGTCTCGTTTACTTATTGCATGCTATTACTCGCCCAAATCCTATTAGTCCCGGAGTCATTTACGGCTGCTAATCCTAAAGGGAAGGGATATTAGGCTTGTTTATAGTTTCGAAGGCAAGAACTCTAAGGTGACATACAAAAACACGTATAGCAAGTCAGGGGAAGCACATAACAAGTAAAAGGCTCAGATATACCTCCCTTGACAGAGAAGCACATAATTTAGCATGTCTTGCACATAGTGTTTAGGGTCTATGTCACGCCCCAACCTCGGGAGGCGCGATCGACGCTCAATCAAGTGAACTCGATTGAGAAAGCCTAACCGAACAATTTCTACCCCAACTCAATATAAATACGGAACTCATGCCTTTGATTTATTTAGACGATAATACACGGTGTATACCACATTACTGATTCATTTCATATCATAAAAATTTACCGTACATAAGCTAGCTTCAAGGAGTCTATTAAAGTTACAGCTTAAGGAGTTTGCAATCTGAGGATCACAATATATATATATATATATAGTGGACTCCCCGAACCCCCGTACAAAACCCACACTAGTGTGTTTGGAGCCTCTAAGGATACAATAGATAAGCATGACTATGCCGGCAACAAGG
>MU665312.1:0-10934 GCA_026770625.1 Nicotiana glauca
GCCATCTTAATCTGTCAAAGGACCAATCACCAAAGACAGATGAAGAAAGGAAGTACATGTCCAAAGTTCCGTATGATTCAGCAGTAGGAAGTTTGATGTATGCTATGGTTTGCACTCGACCTGACATAGCCCATGCAGTCGGAGTTTTCAGTAGATACATGTCAGATCCAGGAAAGGAGCATTGGGAAGGTGTAAAATGGATATTGCGATATCTCAAAGGCACCTCAGGTATGNTCTGGATAGTCAAAAAAGTACCACGGGCTACATGTTCACCTTGGGTGGTACTGCTGTTAGTTGTTTGTCCAGACTTCAGAAAAGTGTTGCTCTATCTACCACTGAATTAGAGTACATGGCAATCTCAAAAGCTGGAAAAGAGATGATTTGGCTCAAGAATTTTCTTAAAGAGCTAGGTAAAGAGCAGGACAATTGTGAGCTTTTCAGCGACAGCCAGAGTGCAATTCATCTTGCCAAGAATCCAGTGTTTCATGCAAGATCAAAGCATATACAATTGAGGTATCATCATATCCGAGAGTTGATAAATGAAGGAACTCTTTCCTTGCAGAAGATACCAGGATCAAAGAACCCGTCAGACATATTGACCAAAGTTGTCGGTGTTGACAAACTGAGGCTGTGCACTGCCACAGTTAGCCTTCAAGACTGATAGCGTGAAGGCGCCACCAGAGAATAGCAAATCATTTTTTTCTTTCTTGATGTAACATAGGTTTGAGGGGGAGATTGATAGGAACAAACCTATTGTTGTATATGAAAGTAGACAAAAGAAAGNTAAGCGCTTACCTCGGCAGGGCATTCAAACGCCTATAAATAGGGGTCTCCATCTTCATTTGTAGAACATCCCAAAACTTCTTCTTTCTCTCTTCAGTTAATAAAGAGCTATTCTTTGTGTGGCCGTGGAGTAGGCAAAAATTGCCGAACCACGTAAATCTTGTCTTGTCTTGTCTTATGCAATTTATTGCTTCTCTCCTAAATATTCTTTCCCTTCTATTAGCTTGACTCGCATCCCAACAGAAAATCCCTTCTTCCTTCTATTTTTCTTCACTTCTTTCTTATTTAATTGTCTACTCTATTATTTAGATAGGTTATTGTAATTGCAAACAAGAGTTAGGGTTGAGTAGTACAGGGAGAAATTGATATTGAAGATTTAAATTGTAAAAAAAGATGAAACCTTTGACTTGGTATTATACTGTATTGTTAATAATGTTGTTAAAGAGAATTATGCCGGGGGTCTATTTGCAAACAGCCTCTCTACCTCAGGGTAGGGGTAATGTCTGCGTACACACTCTCCTCCCCAGACCCCACTAAGTGAGATTATACTGGGTTGTTGTTATTGTTGTTGTTGTTGTATTGTAAAAGAATAAAGTGGATCAGTTTTGTTCCCACGTAATAGAGGGAAAACGTACAAATTAGAGGATTTGAACCAATGTCCTCAATTAATGGGAATAAAGTTACAAGCTTTAGGCATAGTTATGTAAGTTGAACTAGTTTATCAGGTAGATTGTGAAATTGGAGTCCAAGATTGCTTGAAAGAGATGTGAAGTGGAAGTTAAGCTTGTCGTCTTGAGGTGAGTTAAGGAGCATTTTCTTAGTAGGGAATTTTATTAGAGCCCACTTGCTCCATGTGTTTGATAAATCTAAGCCATGTCTCCTTTTGATCAAGTATTCAGTTTGCGTCATTCTTATTTACTACGACTTTATATGTGATAGAGTTACATGTTTATGCGTATTTATATGCCTTTTATTTTGTGACATTTACATTTAGTGATGTATTTAGTTCCACTATTTCTTTATATATTAATGTGATCACATTGAAGGGACATCTAGCTGACCTTTCCTTGCGTGAGTGCCACAAGGCCAGGGTTTGGTACCCAAGCTTGTAGGGGCTTTTGTTTGCTGGGGAGATATACCGCCACTCCCCCATACGTGTTGCTAGATCTCACGTACGTAGGGCTACTATGTGTCACTCAGTTTCTATTACAATCTAGCTATTACCTTACGGTTCCACTTTTAACTATGTGCTTGCAGAATCATCCTACAATTTTAGACTTCTGTGTTGCTTTCTAAGCACGTATTTCTTTCTTGTTATGTTTATCCCAGAAGGTCTCGCTCCGCCTTCTAGGATGAAGCCTGTGAGACTTGCTGGGTATCCCATTATGATACTTAGTGTGCAAGGGCCTGCTTATTTTTTTTCTTGGATGCAGATACTACTGGTCACGTTCCAGGCACTATAGGATAGGACTAGCTTTCAACCCAAACACTTTCCTGCTTCTCTTCTCGGAAATAATTATTTATATTTTCTTAGAGTGTGGGTATACCCCAAAGACATCTATTCTCAGTACTCGTAGAGGCTTGTGACTTAATCTAGTGGGTCTTATACCAACTTTTTTACTCTCAGTTGGGTATTTTATTGAGGTTTATGACTTAGCTCTTAGTTTGAAGATATTTTTATTTTTGTTAATAATTATTTTATGGAATCATTTTGGGTTACTTCAGTTTTCATGATTCTTAGTATAAATTAGTTAAGGGTTCATTCGACATGTTGTATAGGTCGGATGCCAATATCGTCCTACCTTAGATTTTGGGGGCGTGAAACATCCACTCTTCACAGCAGAAACATGAGAACTGTTACGCGGCGCCTTCCTGAGATTCCTTGGAAGGGCAACGTAAGGCTAAGCAACTGATGTCAGTGCAGTTGTTGTCCACCAACTGAGGTCCCCTCCATACGCTAGACTAGATTGTCAGGGCCGCACGAGAAAATCAATATCAAGAGCAATTGAGAGAATAGAAATGAGAATTGAAAATGAAAGAAAGCTTGATTGCATTAATGAAAGCTATTACAGAAAAGCAAGACGGTGTCGAGGGGGAGAGACTCCAGTACAGAGAATTGTTGCTTGCTAAAAAGTTTTGAATGCTTGATCCCCCCTAATAATACTTAAAAAAAATAATCCAAAGTTATAAAACTAGACTAGAATTCGCTAGAAAAACATAATGGAAGTACTTAAAATAAAACTACTCTATTTACAATGAAAATGACTTAGTTTTCTAAAAGGCAGCAACAAGTCCGTTTTCAGCAGCATTGTCTTTGGCATCACGGTCTACGCGCGCAGCGTTGTTGGAATTTGCCTGCGGCTGGGCGCTGGCAAAGGATATCGGTGGGGCGATAGAGGCACTTGCGTGTTTGTCACTTGGCGCGGCCAAGACCACGGGGCCGTCCGTAGCGCTAGGCGTTGGGAGGCTTGCTAGGACGCCACGGGGCGCGCCCAAGGGGTCATGGGGTATGGCTGGAAAGCTGCCCATGACATTCTCCCCCATCTGAGTTGGCGACGTCCTCGGTGCCTTACTTGAAAAATAATCTTCAATGAGGCTCTTGTAGGCTTTGAGGTTTGTTCCCCTCTCCATTTCACCAAGAATTATTGGTGATCTTTCCTTGAGGCATGAATCACTCTGTCATCAAGGATAGCTTCAACACGCCTTTTCCCGGTTGAATTGGGACCACTGGGTATTGTAAGCTTGCTCCTTGAAGGATCCTCCGTGTCTTCTCCAAAAGGTTTCAGGAGACTGATATGGAAGACAGGATGAATTTTCCACCAAGCTGGGGTATCCACCCGGTATGTAACTTTCCCAATGCACCTATCAATAGACAAGAGTCCAATATATTTTTGCAATATGCGAGGGTCATGGACTCCCGAAAACAAGTACCGCTTTGGGATTTTGACCATCACTTTGTCTCCTACTTGATATTCAACAAAGCGATGATTCTGATAAGCATGCCTCTTCATCCGCTTTTGAGCTTTGACAAGATTGCTCCGCACCATCTCTAGATTCTGCTTACACTCTTTTGAGAAACTAGCAGCTTGAGGAGACTTAGCCGTGTTTGGTGCATTCACAGTGTGTGGGAGTAGCGGTTGCTGTCGGGTAACAATTTCAAAAGTGCTTTTGTTTGTACTAGAGCTCTTTTGTGAATTGAAATACAGTTTAGCAGCATCCAAAAGCTTCACCTAATTCTTCTGCGATCCGGTTACAAAGTGGCGGAGATATTCCTTCAACATACCATTGAACCGCTCCTTCTGGCCATCAGATTGCGGATGAAAACTTGAGTTGTGACTCAATTTTAACCCAAGGCACTTAAAAAGTTGGGTCCAAAAGTTGCTAGTGAAGCGTTAGTCGCGATCACTAATAATGTCTTTGGGCAGGCCCCGATATTTGACGACATGAGAGAAGAAGATTCAAGTTATATCTTCTGCTGATATATATTGTGGGGCTGTAATAAAGGTGCCATACATGGAAAACCGGTCTACCACAACCAAGATAGTTGTGAGATCTCCGACCTTAGGCAATCCAGTGATGAAACCCAGGGAAACGCTTTCCTAAGGTCTCTTTGGGACAGCTAGTGGTCATAAGAGTTCCGCTTGTGTCAAGCGATCTGACTTGTCCTTATGTCATACTAGACAAGTCTTCATATACTGAGCGACATCATCAGCCATTTGAGGCCAATAATAGGCACGATGAAGTAACGCCATGGAGCGTTCTTCATCGGGATGGCCAACCCACAGAGTATCATGACATTCCTCTAGAAGAGTCCTCTACAGATCTCCTCCTTTTGAAACATAAAGTCAGTTCCCTTTGACTTTTAGAAAACCATTTTCCATGTAGAACTAGCGAGTCTTGCCTTGTCCTACCAAATCAACCAAATATTGTGCAGCGGGATCCTTTGTGAGTAGATCATGTATCTGGTCCTTGATAGAGGTGGCTACTTTGCTCCCCCTTAGGGTAACGAGTAGGCACACCGATGCTAGATCCGCTCTCCAACTAAGTGCATCAGCAATATGATTGGTCTTTCCACTGCAGTACTCCAGGTTGAAGTGGAATTCAGCTAGAAGTTCCTGCCACCTAGCCTATCGACCATTCAGCTTTGGCTGGGTCATGAAATGGCTAACAGCTGTGTTTTCTGTCTTGACCACGAATGGGGTCCCTAGAAGATAGTGCCTCCAAAGGCGCAAGCAGTGGACGACAGCCAATAATTCTTTCTCATGGGTGGCATAGCGCCACTCTGCATCATTCAGCTTTCGACTCTTGTAAGCTACAGGGTGCCTTTCTTGTATTAAGACCCCACCAAGAGCATAGTTAGATGCATCCGTTTGTACCTCGAATGGCTTGGCCAAGTCAGGGAGGGCCAAGATGGGACTACTAGACATAGCCGCCTTTAATACGGTGAAGGCCTCCGCTCTCCTTGGTCCCCAATCCCAAGGTGTGACCTTCTTGAGGAGTTCTGTCAATGGCACCGCGATAAGGGAGTGGTTCTTTACAAACCGCCGGTAGAAGTTGCATAGGCCAAGGAACGCCTTCAACGCGTAGACATCCTTAGGCGGCAGCCAATCTGTGATGGCCTGAATCTTCTATTGGTCCATCTTGATGCATCCTTCCTCAATGACATGTCCGAGGAAGTCAATTTCCTCCTTAGCAAAGGAGCATTTGGACAGCTTCGCATATAGTTCATGCTCCCGCAAACGAGCTAGGACCTTCCGCAATGCACTAAGTGTTCTTCCAATGTCTAGCTCTATACCATAATGTCATCCATGTAGATCACCACAAATTCGTCAATGTACTCTCGGAAGACTTGGTTCATCAGGGTGCAAAATGTGGCTAGAGCATTAGTCAAGCCGAACGGCATGACTAGGAAATCGTACGACCCATATCTTGCTACACAAGTCGTCTTGTGCTCATCACCCTCTGCGATCTAAACTTGCCAGTAACCTGTCTTGAGGCCTATCTTGGTGAACACCGTCACACCACCCAGTCTATCGAACAAGTCTTCATTAAAGGAATAGGGTACTTGTTCTTCACGGTGATTTTTTTAGAACTCGATAATCCACACAGAGTCGCAGGCTGCCATCATGTTTCTTTTGGAATAGAACAGGGGACCCATATGGGGACTTGGAGGGTATAATTATCCCTATATCTAGCATTTCTATCAATGGTCTTCGGAGCTCGGTGAGTTCGGATTGTGACATTTTGTAAGGAGCCCAGGTAGGTGGCTTCGTGCTCGGCACCAACTTAATTTCATGGCCCACAGTGCGCCTAAGTGGGAGCCGCTTTGGCATGACTTGTGGCATGACATCTTCAAACTCCAGTAGTAACTCCTTCACGGGTTCAGGAATGGGACCCGAGGAACATTCCATATCTTCAATGCAGAGGGTTGCCAATAACGTAGGCTCAGTCCTTTTGACCCCCTTCTTCAGCTGCAAGGCCGAGATGTTCTCAACGGCCAACTTCATGGGTAGGCACGGGATAATGCAGAGCTTGGCCCTATTGGTTCCCATCATTAGTAGCATGTATGCAAATGGTACAGGTATGGTGCTGGTTTGTCTTAGTATTTCCAACCCAACAATTAGCTCAAAGTCATCTATGATCACCACTCGCAGGTTGAATTTTCCTTCGTAAGGCTCAAGCTTCACAGGTACCTCCTTGGCTATTCCACCTACTGGCTGGGGTGGTGAGTTCATAGCCTTGACACTGCCTTTACCTTCCCCTATAACTAGTCCAAGGCGCTCCACCTGAGTCGAGGCTAAGTAGTTGGGGTAGCACCCGTGTCTATAATAGCCCGAATGGGCTTGCCATTCACCTTCATCTCGACGAACATTAAGGTCCTATATTGTTTAGGAGGAGTCTCTTCGGTCGCCTTCTTTTTCCCTTTCTTCGTGACTGGACGTGGGTCCTTTTTCTTACGGATACCAGCACTGGTCTCCGCTAATGCCTTAGAGATGGAACCAACAATTGCATTAAAGGCACCTACTAGTTGAGTCTGGTCCGCATCATCTGCGTCATCATGCGTCCCATCATCAATAGCCTGATGGGCGTTCATCTGTGCATGCGAGCATTCATTGTTCTAATGTGGTCCACCACAATGACGGCATCCTGAAGGAGGCTTTCTCCCCCGGTCATTGTTGTTTGGCGCAGCACTGTTGCTGCCTGAGGAACGAGCTCTAGATTTGTTTGAGTTCCGATCTCCCCCACTTTTGCTAAGAAACCATTGCTAGGCTGGCCCCCTTTGAACCCTGCTCGGGCAGGCAACTGAGGCCTATCCTTTCGAGCTTTCATTTGATAGTCCCCAAGGCATTCAGCTGTTTGGATCGCCTTGGGAAGGGTATCTACCCTTTGTCTCTGTAGCTCCACACGGGCATCAGGTTTCAACCCTTCCATAAAGGTGAAGAGTTTGTCCTTGTCCCCATGTTGCGTATGCTTAGCATGACTGCGGAGAATTCTCGCACGTAGTCCCGCACTGATTTTGTCTTGCGGAGCTCCCGTAGTTTTCTCCTTGCGTTGTATTCAACATTCTCAGGGAAGAACTGCAGGCGTATAGCTGCCTTCAGTTCTGCCCATGTCTCGAGAGTATCTTCACCGACCTTGATGGCTTCGTACTTCACCCGCCACCAGAGTTTAGCTTCACCCTGAAGATATATGGCAGCAGTTGCTACCTTCTTAGCTTCCTCCATATCCCCAACAACATCGAACTACTGTTTGACATCAAAGATGAAATTTTCCACTTTCTTGGCATTCCTAGATTCATTGTATGGCTTTGGCTCAGGAATTTTTAGTTTCTTTGCCGCGGAAGCGGAGTTCACAGCACCTCCGATTTGGTTACCAGCTGCTCGGAGTAGGCCCTGTAAAGCAGCGTTGACAATATTGAGCTGGTCTATCAATTTGTCAATAATTTGTTACATGGCAGTCAACTTTTCTGCCTCTTGTTCCCTGTGGGCTAAATCCTCTGTGCGCTCCTGTTGGAGCCCCTAGAATTTCTCAAAACTTTCGGCTACCTCTGTGGCTGCCATCTGCCGGTCTCCCTCGGAATCGCAAATGATGTTTTCAACATCAACTTCGACCTAATGCACCCTGCGGTCCAGGTCGTCAAACCTTTATAGTAGGCTAGTTCTTAGTTCAGGCACCATATCCACAGTAGGCCGCAATACCTCAACTGTCCCTTCGAAGACCGTATTGCGGTCCCCATGATTCATCATGGTCAAAAATGGTGGTAATGTCAATACGTTCCCTCGTCTGATGTCGAGTCTAGGCTCTGATACCAATTATTATGCGGTGCCTTCCTGAGATTCATTGGAAGGGCAACGTAAGGCTAAGCAACTGATATCAGTGCAGTTGTTCTCCGCCAACTGAATCCCCCTCCGTGCGCTAGACTAGATTGTCGGTGTCGCATGGGAAAACTAATGTCAAGAGCAATTGAGAGAACAGAAATGAGAATTGAGAATGAAAGAAAGCTTGATTGCATTAATTAAAGCTATTACAGAAAAGCAAGGCGATGTCGAGGGGGAGAGACACCAGTACAGAGAATTGTTGCTTGCTAGAAAGTTTTGAATGCTTGTCCCCCCCTAATAATACTTAAAAAAAAATAATCCAAAGCTACAAGATTAGACTAGAATTCTCTAGAGAAACATAATGGAAGTACTTGAATTAAAACTACTCTATTTACAACGAAAATGACGTAGTTTTCTAAAATGCAGCAACATGTCCGTTTTCAGCAGCATTGTCTTTGGCATCACGGTCTGCGTGCGCAGCGTTGTTGGAATTTGCATGCAGGCTGGGCACTGGCGAGTGATATCGGTGGGGCGACAGAGGCACCTGCACGTTTGTCACTTGACGCGGCCAAGACCATGGGACGGTCCGTGGCGCTAGGCATTGGGAGGCTTGCTAGGACGCCACGGGGCGTGCCCAAGGGGTCATGGGGCATGGCTGTAGAGCCGCCCATGATAGAACTTTTGCCATTAAAGAATCTGTTCTTCATTTCCAACCAAATGTTCCATATGACGCGGAGAGGGATAGATTTCCAGATCTTCGTTCTTTTGCCCACTTTCTGACATTGCTAGCTTGTACATTATGAGGCATTACCCCTTGTATTCTACATGCATTTAAGAAGAAACCTCAAATCCGTAGAGGTAGTAAGCCCTAATAAATGGTGTTAAGTCATAGCAAGGTTCAGAGTAGAGGCAGATTCAGGAACTGAGGTGTATGGGTTCCTATCACAACTTTAATTCAATATATAACTGAATTAAATGATTTCAATACAATTCTTCTTAGTGTTTATTAGTTTTCATAAAAAATATGATCTAGCCCCCCAACTTTATAAGTTAAATAAAAAAAAATTGTAATTTATAAAATCTAAAATTAAAAATAAATAAAATAAAAATAAAAATTAAAGTTGATAGTCCTAACCCCAAACATCAGCGAATATTAATACACTATTTTTATAAGAAGTAGTCATGTCAATTGTTATAAAAAGCTGAGATATTATTCCACATAATATAATTTAAGAGGATAATAATTAAAAAAATAGAAAGAAAAAAAGATGCAGCAGGGAGAGGACCTACAATGGTAATGGCTGACTTTGTCTTTAAATGGCAACAACAGAATAAGTCAAGACTCAAAAACACAAGAATGAAGAACCAGTAGAGGCTACAACAAGACTTTTAAAACCCTAATCTTCTTTTTAAAAAAGTTAATTTGGGATTTGGGACAAAGCAACTTTTCGGGAGTTTTTACTTGGTTGTTTCTTTTTAGTTTGACTCTAGTCATCTATATTTTTTAAATTATTTTAAAAAGAATAGACTTGTCACGACCCAATTCCCCCTCCGTTGGGTATCGTGATGGCACCTAGTCTTAAGGACTAGACAAACCTAGTTTTTACAGAATAACAATAATAATAAAAAATATCTAAAATTTTTTTGGAATGAATCTTTATACAGTAAACACGTTCCCAAAATCCGGTAGTACAAGTCATAAGCTCTACAGAGTTAGCTACCACTTCTAAATAAAACTGTTTGGAAATGAGTAAAAACAGTTGAATACAAGTAAGAAGGTGATTACGAAGCTGCAAACACATCAACAGGTTTACCTTGAGTTTCCTCAGGAATGATCCGCACAACTACTAACGATCAATACCTGAATCTGCACAAAAAATGTGCAGAAGAGTAGCATGAGCACACCAAAGCGGTGCCCAGTAAGTATCAAGACTAACCTCGGTGGAGTGTTGACGAGGAACAATTAAGACACTTACTGGTCTAATAAACTGTACAGATATAAGCATAGGAATAACAGAACATGAAGTAAATATAAAGGCTACACGACATGGCTAACAGTACAACAATCACAACAAGGAAAAAAAGCAGCAAGTAACAGTCGAAACACCACAATAATGACATAGAAGAGCGAGCGGAAATACAAGCCCAAATCCTAAATCACAAATACAGTAAAGGCAAGTAATAACTCAGATGCTACGATAGTTTTGCAATCAGGTCTTAGCCAACAACTCCACGAAGTACCGAACCTCGAACAAAATTATAGCTCACAAGTCTCAATACCTGAATCCTAACACCTGGCATCCTGTGCCCTCATCACACCTTATGATCATGCTGACAACTCACTTGCTAACTAGAGCCACTCTCACATATATGACAAGTAAGTGAGGGTGTATATCTACACTCAAAATATCAGGAGGGCTTCCTATCCAATAGGATCGCTTAACTACATGTATGCTTGTGCAAGTTCTCTAACATAGATCATACCTGCTAAAAGTGTAAGGAAAAGAACGGACAACACGTAAGGTGTTTTCTCACAACTTTCACGAGATAAAGCTCATACAGGTGAGCATACCACAATACAATATCAACAACAAGAATGCCCCCAGTTCATCACAAATCACCACAATCAATCCTTGACATAGCCCACCCTGTCTCGCCACGTGTGCAATAATAATATAGTAAGTGTCTGCCTTGTTTTGCCACACCTGCATCATAATGTTCTCACCTTGTCTCGCCACATGTGCAATCCTCATATATATATATATATATATATATATATATATATATATATATATATATATATATATATATATATATATATATACACACACA
>MU665312.1:23277-46262 GCA_026770625.1 Nicotiana glauca
ACATCCTAGCTGAGGCGTCATCTCGTAGTATGTTGCTCGTTTCCGCTCTAAATCACCAAATCTTCAAGTTTTCAAAAAAATTAAAATCGAGGTATTCCGGCTTAGAGCCTATTTGGATGGGCTTAAAAGTTGGCCAAACCAGCTTTTAAGCATTTTTTCTCTTATGGAAGCGTTTGGTAACAAAAAAAGGGTCTTAAAAAAAGTTAAAATCTACTTGAAAAAAGCCAAAACCAACAAGTTGGGTAAACCCAACTTTTTCGAAATTGGCTTAAAAGCCATATTGCTTTGACCAAGTATGTTATATTCTCATCCCTTATGTTTTTTCTTAATTCCGAAATTACCCTAAAGAGAAAAACCTAAAACATGCCCATACTGTGTTCGAGCTGCTTCTTTGTCTGGTTGCCAATCACTCCCCACAACCATGGCGGATGTTGAAGCTGATGTGACGACAGGATAGCCAAAGAAGAGGACGTTCAAGAAGTTTTGTTCTAGAGGCGTTGATCTTTGATGCTTTACTTGACATGTCCATTGACGAGCTTGTTAAGCTCTTTAAAGCTCGTCCTCGCAGAAGACTCGAGAGAGGCTTGAAGAGGAAGCCAATGGCCTTGATGAAGAAGCTGCGCAAGCTAATCTTTATAAAAGATATGTTCAGTGTTAACATTTAATGATATTTCAGTCATATTAATAGAAAAAGTGCTTAGCAACCGTTATTCACCAAACATTTCAATAATTTTTTTTAGCTTAAGAACTTTAATCCAAACACGTAACTGCTTATTTATATAATAAATGTCACGACACAAAAACCACTAAGGGTCATGATGGTAACGGACACCGCTGTCAAGCAAGCCAACCAAATTATTTAATTAAATTCTCGTTTTAAATATTTCTAAAATCTCTTCTTTTATACGTTTAAACTATACATAGTAAATTTCACTAAATAAGAAATGAAACATTTAACAACTTTAAAATTTTAAATAAACCTATAGACATCCCCAGAACCCAGTGTCACAAATGCATGAGCTATTTCTAAGAGACAACACAATACCACATCCGTCCGGAATATAAATTGGATATAAAGTAAATACAATTCACTGAAAGAGACTACACTAGCTGCGGGTCACCTCGAGTAATGCAGCTCACCTAGTCCCCGTATCATCCACGCTGCTACGCTTAGTAGGCCACTAGTAGTACATGTGCATGTGCAACAAAAATGCATAGCAAGTGTAGTATGAGTACGAAAACAATGTGTACTTAGTAAGTTTCTCGTCTAATCTCAAATAAGTAGAGACGAGAGGTCGACATTAACACTTACTAAAGGTCCGGTAATAATATTACTAATGCAATGGCTCACAAATTTATTAAGTACAGTAGTAGATTTAAATGAATTACTAAACAGGTAAAAGTTCCTTTTTCCTAAAATTCTTCGGATTCATAATCCATTAGTTAACAATTACCTCAAGTCGGTGAGAGCAGATAGCAATATCAATAAACCTCAAGACAAGCAATTCAAACATACGCAACTCATGCCGAGGTCGTACGTCCCGATCCAACATAAATGTAAAATGTGCACTGCCGAGGGTCGAGCGGTACAAAACATAGATGCATCTATTACCCCGCTAGTGAATCACACATACGACTCTGTCAAATTTAAATAAACTATCACCCTGCTCGCGTACGATACATGCAATACTGGTACACATAGAAATACATGCTCATACAGCAAATTAAGAGTTTATCAAGGAACATTTATCCAATTAAAAGCCAATTCTCTTTTAATGATTTAAGAAAAGGAATTTTAATCCTCTTAGAAATTTATTTACCAATTCGATAGGATCAATAAGATCACAGATATTCAAAGTATAGCATGCTTTTGGGTCCTACACTACCCGGACTTCTACATATTAGTAGTTACGCACGGACTCTCATCACCTCGTGCATACGTAACCCCCACAAATAGCACATAACCAATTACTTCACCTATGGGGACAATTCCCTTTTACAAGGTTAGAAAAGGGGACTCACCTCACTCCGAAGATCCATAACCGGTATTTCACGCCCTTCCGAAGACTTGACTCGATGCTACTTGCTCCAAAACTTGACAATAATATGCAAATCCATTAATATATGCTTGAGTGCTCATTATAATCCAATCTATAACAATTTTTAACCCCGGTCGAAAAGGTAACAAAATTACCCTCAAGCACACGTGCCCAGATTTCGAAACTTTTCGAAGATTAAGCTTACCCATAACCCTACGAACTCAAATATATAATTTACTCTCAATTTCATACCCAAAATCGTGGTCAAATTCCAAGAATATCAATATTCTAGGTTTTCCCTCAAACCCCAAGTTTTCACTAATTTCTATGTTAAAATCCATACACAATCAATGTATTTAACTCCTAATAAGTGGGGATAACTTACCTTGCCATTAAACGATGAAACCCCATCTTGAAATCCTTCAAGAATTGCCCAAGCTAAGAGAAAAATGAAAGAAATGGGCCAACTCCGATTTTTAAAACACCCACTGCCTCCTGCACTTTCCGCACCCGCGTTCACTTGACCACTTCTGCGGTTCCGCAGGTCCGAGACCAAATGCAGCTTCTACGGTCCGGGGCTCCCAGCTTATTCCGCTTTTGTGCCCTCTCTTCTGCAAATGCGGTCCTGCATCTGCGGTCCCGGCTCTCCCCCGCTAATACAGCATCTGCGACCATAAGGCCGCTTATGCGGCTCTGGACCTGTGGCCCTAGTCTCCCAGGCACGGTTACACCAGCAACCAGCAACTTCAGCTCTTCTTCAAACTCCAAATTCGATCCTTTAACCACCCAGAATACATACGAGGCCCTGGGACCCCAACCAATCATACCCACCAGTCCCACAACACATTACAGACTGGCTTGATGCCTTAAATCATATCAAACAGCACTAAAATCATGAATCGACCTCCAATCCAAGCTTTATGAACTTTAGAATTTCAAACTTCTGTTTTCAATGTTTAAACCTATCAAATCACGTTCGATTGACTTCAAATTGTGCACACAAGTCATATTTGACACTACGGACCTACTCCAACTTTTGGAATCGGATTCCGACCCCGATATCAAAATGTCCACTTCCGGTCAAACTTCTCAAAAACCTTCAAATTTCTATCTTTAGCCAAATGACTCCAAACTGACCCACAGACCTTCGAATTTACTTCCGATCGCGCTCCCAACACTAGAATAATCATAGCAGCTACTCCCAGACTCGGAATCCCAAACGGACATCGATAACACTGAAATTCACTTCAATCCAAAGTTATGAAATTTCTTCCAAAATGCTAACTTTCATAATAGGCGCCAAAACGCTCCCGTGTCATCCAAAACCTGATCCGGGCATACGCCCAAGTTCAAATTCATCATACGAACCTACTGAAACCCTTGAATCCCGATTCCGAGGTCATTTATTCTAACATCCAATCCTAGTCAATTCTCTCAACTTAAAGCTTCCGAAATGAATTTCCTCTCCAAGTCAACTCCGAACTTCCCGAAATTCAATTTCGACCACGTGTACAAGTCATAATGCATGAATTGAAGCTGCTCATGGCCTCAAACTACTGAACGGCATGCTAAAACTCAAAACGACCGACCGGGTCATCACGATAAGTTCTAGCACTTAAATAATGCTTTTAAGCACCGTGCTTAAGAGCCACTTTTTTAAGACAATCCAAATAGGCTCTTAGATTTTGTTAAAACTCATGTATAAAAAATGCCTATTAGTTGTTTTTACCGTGCTCTATGTTATTTTGTGATTGTTTTGCGATTTAATTAATTAGTTATTATTTATCCTAATTAATTTATTAATGTGCTAAAAAATTAGTAAAATAGAGAATTGTTATTAGTTGTTAAAAAAATATTAATTAGTTACTTTTTACTGTGGTATATGTTTTTTCGTGATTATTTTGTGATTAAACTAAATTTGTTGTTTTTATCTAATTTGGATAGTTATTTTCTAAAAGACTAGTAAAATAAATAAATTGTTATTTTTGGAATAATTAATATTATTTAGATGTTATTTTTGTACATATATGAATATGTGACTTTAGCTACCTTTCTTGTGCGCTAATGTAGTGCTCGTATTTGTAATGTAGTGTCACGATCCGAATTTCTCACCCTCGGGGGTCGTGATGACGCCTACTCGTAGAAGCTAGGCAAGCCACACATTTAGAATTCATAACTACATTTATTGAAGATCCATTTTTTCCAATTTAATTAACAAGAAATAAATAATTAAACAACAACGGAATTCGTAATTTAGCGAAAGACTTAAACGAAATAAAACAAAATAATGAGGAAAATCCACATATGCCTCTACCAGAACTGGTGTCACAACATTCACGGACTATCTAAGAGTGCTACACACAAATGTCTGAAACAAGGAAATGAAATCTGTTTTCGAATACAAGAGGAAATAGTGCATCAAAACAGGTAGAAGAGATGCCGGGCCTGGGGACACATGCAGGACTACCTCGGGATCTCATGGACTGAAGGCTGGCACCCAAACTGCTGCTGCACACCATATACTGCTCAGGTACTTGGATCTGTGCAAAAGAGCACAGAGTATAGTATCAGCACAACCGACCCCATGTGCTGATAAGTGCCTAGGCTAACCCCGACGAAGTAGTGACGAGGCTAGATCGGACTACCACATAAACCTATACAGTTATATATACATATACAGCGGAATCGAGGTACAGAGATTACTAATCAATATGTGAGGGGGAGCATGCTATGGGGGAAAATAACAATTCCTAGTAAAAGTCATCCAGTAACGAAGGAAACAACACAACTCATACATTAATAAAGAAACAGAAAGCAACAAGTGCACGACATCACCCTTCGTGATAGTACACCAAGCAATAATATAATAAAATGTGCATGGCATCACCCTTCGTGCTTTTACTCTCTTTCTTCACATATAATCAATAGAATCGGCACGGAATGGTACATCGTACGGCACGACATCACCCTTCGTGTTTTACTCTATTCCTTCACAATAAGCAAACAATGCACGGCATCACCCTTCATGCTTTACACTCTTTCCTCATAATAAGAAAACAATGCATGGCATAACCCTTCGTGCTTTAACACTCTTCCTCACCCAAACAACAATGACAAATAAGGGGAAAGGGAATAAACAAAAATAATCATAGAAATCCCGGCAAGGGAACTCAATTAAATAGTTAAATCTCGGCAAGTGTACAACATAAATAATCTCAACGTCCCGGCAAGGGAAAATAATCAATAAGCAACAATATCCCGGAAAGGGAACAATTTAAGTGCTCTTTCTCTTCCTTTCACTTTTATTTCATATCTCACTTTACCACTTGAGCCAATGCTCCAAAGGGTTTAAACTTTCATGCGCGAGGAACTGTCTGAAAGTGAAAGGCATCATTGGTAGGCGCAGTGAATCGGCAATCGGGCAATTCGTTAAACGATATCCGTATAATGAATACCTTTTCTAAAGCCATACCGCGAATCTCTTGTCTTCTGGTAAAGGGTCGGAAGCTTTGCTTCTCCCCCTGTAGTCGTAATACTCGGCTTGTCGCTACTTTGATTTCATAAACGTTCACAATTGTAATATAACTTGAGCCAATGCTCCTCGATGTTCATAGGTCACAATTTCCTTTCACAAGCTTCTCACAACAAATAGGAATCTTCACCAAGGCAAGAGAAATACAATAAAATCAAGATATTCACAATTTAATGACTCACGGTCATGCTAGACACCAACATTTAGATACTCGTCACCATGCCTATACGTCGTACTTGATAATTACCACATAGAAAATAGTACTCAATTCCTAATCCATCAATCTAAGGCTAGACCAAACACTTACCTCAAGCTTTCACGGCCAATTCAATCCTCAATAACCGATTTCCTTTCAAATTCGGCTCCAATTCAATTTACGAACCCAATGCCTAATTATAGCTTTTCCAAAAGTCAAAAATCGACCCCGGGCCCGCTTGGTCAAAACACAAGGTTCGAACCAAAATCAAATCACCTATTCACCCACGATCCCGAATATATAATTTGGACCCCAAAACAAGGGCTAAAACAAGAAAAATAAAAAAGCCCTAACTCTATCCAAATTCCTAATTTTCTACCCTTAATCACATGTTTTAGGCCTATAAAATCATTAGATGTTGGTGAAAATGGAAGAAAACGAGTCTAAGATTACTTACCTATGAGTTTTTGGTGAAATCCTCTTTCAAAAGTCGCCCAATTTGGAGTTGAGATGAAGAAGTTGTGTAAATGTGAACAAATTCTCGCTTAAGCTATTGTTTTACAATCGCTGGGCAGATCTTCATTATGTTCGCGATGGGTCCCCCGTATTCGCGAAGGGTTGGCTCCCCCGAACTTCGCGTTTGCGGGGCTTTGAACACGTTTGCGTAGAGGAACATGTCAAATTCCATTCTAGCCCCTATTTACTCTATGCGTCCACGGGACGTGGATCGCGTTTGCGTAGAGCAACCTAGTAGTGCTCCGCGTTCGCGATCCTTTCCTCGCGTTCGCATTGAACAAAATAACCCCTGTCCCCATTTACCTTACGCGATCGCAAAGAGCAACAAGCCTGAGCACCTGTTGTATTTTTTAACACTTTTACTAAGTTCAAACTTCCCAAAACACCTCCAAAAACACACCCGAGCCCTCGGAGCTCCTAACCAAACACACGTACTAACTCAGCAACATCATACGATCTTATCCCTGCGATCAAATCACCTAAATAATCCCAAAAACAATGAAATAAACCTCAAAAATCAAGAATTTTTCCAAAACTTCATCAAGTTTCAAATTTAGGATTTCAAGTCCGAAATACGTCAAACGACGTCCGATTTTGACCAAATTTTATAGGAAGGACTTAAAATATATATAAGACCTGTAACGGGCGTCGGAACCAAAATACGGGCCCGATATCATCGCTTTCTAATCAAATTTCATTTCTAATTTTCTTAAGCATTTCAGAAAAACAATTTCTTTTAAAAATTTATTTCTTGTGCTCAGGAACTCGGAATCCGATTACGAGCATACGCCCGAGTCCCATATTTTTTTACGGATCCTCCGGGACCGTAAAATCATGTTTCCGGATCCGTCTACTCAAAATATTGACCTAAGTAAAATTTATTCATTTTAACATCAAAACTTAGCATTTTTCATAGAATTTCATATTTAAGCTTTTCGGCTACATGCCCGTACAGTGCACGCAAATCGAGGTGACTCTAAAAGAGGTTTTCAAGGCCTCAGAAGCACAGAATTAATTAAAAATAGGTGATGACCCTTTGTGTCGTCACATTCTCCACCTCTAAAACAACCGTTTGTCCTCGAATTGACAGAAGAAAGAAGTACCTGAGTCGGGGAAAAGATAAGGATAACGGATCCGCTTATCAGACTCGAACTCCCAGGTCGATGCCTCAGGAGGCTGATCTCTCCACTGAACACGAACAAAGGGGAAACTCTTTGACCTTAACTGACAAACCTGCCGGTCTATAATAGCCACCGGCTCCTCCTCACAAGACAAGTCCTTGTCCAACTGGACAGTGCTGAAATCTAACACGTGGGCTGGATCACTATGATACCTCCGAAGCATGGACACATAAAACACTGGATGTATGGCTGATAAGCTCGGCACCAAAGCAATTCTATAATCCACCTCTCCCACTCGATCAAGAACCTCAAATGGACCAATGAACCTAGGGCTAAGCTTGCTCTTCTTCCTAAACATCATTACGCCCTTCATAGCTGACACTCGGAGCAATATCCGCTCACCAACCAAACAAGCCACATCTCGAACCTTACGGTCTGCATAGATCTTTTTCATGGCATGAGCTGAACGAAGCATATCCTAAATGATCCTGACCTTGTCCAAGGCGCCCTGAACCAAATCCGCACCCAACAACCGAGCCTCTCCTAGCTTAAACCATCTAACCGGAGACCGACACTGCCTACCATATAAAGCCTCATAAGGAGCCATCTTGATGCTCGATTGGTAGCTGTTGTTGTAGGCAAACTCTACTAAAAGCAAAAATTGATCCCACGAACCTCCAAAGTCAATAACACAAGCTCAGAGCATATTTTCCAAAATTTGAATAGTTCGCTCGGACTGACCGTCCATATGGGGTTGAAATGTTGTGCCCAACTCAACCCGTATGCCCAACTTTCGCCGAACTACGAATAATCTACCGAATATAGATCTCAAAAAACCTCTCAGAAGAATAGGAGACTGCCACAGGAATGAAATACGCTGACTTAGTCAGTCTATCAACAATGACCCATATTGCATTGAACTTCTTCCAAGTAAGCGGAAGTCCAGTTACAAAGTCCATAGTGATCCACTCCCACTTCCACTCGGGAAGCTCAATCCTCTGAAATAAACCACCAAGTCTCTGATGCTCGTACTTAACCTGCTGACAATTTAAACAATGAGCCACATATGCTACGATATCCTTCTTCATTCTACGCCACCAATATTGCTTCCGCAAATCCTGATACATCTTCGTGGCGCCAGGATGAATAGAGTACAGGGAGCTATGGGCCTCCTCCAAAATCGACTCTCGGAGCCCATCCACATTGGGCATATATACTCGACCCTGCAATCTCAAGACTCCATCATCATCTAAGGTAACATGCCTGGCACCTCCACGCTGCACCGTGTCTCTAAGGACCCACAAATGGGGATCATCATACTCCCAATCACGGATATGCTCCAATAATAAAGAACAAGAAACCGTGTAACCTAACACATGATTGGTCTTAGAAACATCCAATCTCATGAACTGATTGGCTAAATCCTAAACATCCAAAGCAAGTGGCCTCTCACCGAACGGAATATAAGCAAGACTGCCCATACTGGCTGACTTCCTACTCAAAGCATCGGCCACCACATTGGCCTTTCCCGGGTGATATAAGATGGTGATATCATAATCTTTCAACAAATCCAACCACCTTCTCTACCTCAAATTCAACTCCTTTTTCTTGAACAAGTACTGAAGACTGTTGTGATCCGTGAACACCTCACATGCCACGCCATATAGATAATGCCTCTAAAACTTTAATGCGTAAACTATGGCTACCAACTCCAAATCATGAACCGAATAGTTCTTCTCATGAATCTTTAACTGCCTCGAAGCATAGACATTGACTTTGCCATCCTGCATCAACACTGCTCCAAGCCCAACACGGGAAGCATCACAATAGACTGTATAAGGTCCAGAACCTATAGGAAAAATGAAGACCGATGCCGTAGTCAGAGCTGTCTTGAGCTTATGAAAGCTCGCCTCACACTCATCTAACCATATGAGTTGGGCACCCTTCTAGGTCAATCTGGTCATCGGGGCAGCAATAGATGAAAACCCCTCCATGAACCATAGATGCCTACCAACCCCAAGAAAATCCGAATCTCTGTAGCTGATGCTGGTCTAGTCTAGTTCTTGACTGCCTCAATCTTTTCTGGGTCCACTTGAATACCTTCTGCTGATACAACCTGACCCAGAAATGCAACTGAACCTAACCAGAATTCACATTTTGAGAACTTAGCATACAGCTGACTATCCCATAGAGTCTGAAGAACCACTCTAAGGTGCTGCTCATGCTCATCCTGGCTGCGGGAATATGTCAATATATCATCAATTAAAACTATCACGAATGAATCAAAATAAGGCCTGAACAATCGGTTCATCAAGTCCATAAAAGTTGTTGGGGCATTTGTCAACCTGAATGACATAACCAAGAACTCATAATGCACATACCGAGTGCAAAAAGCTATCTTAGGGACATCAGATGCCCTAATCATCAACTGATGGTAGCCAGATCGGAAGTCAATCTTGAAAAATATCCTGACACCCTGAAGCTTGGTCAAACAAATCATCAATCCTCGGTAGTGGATGCTTATTCTTGATCGTTACCTTATTCAATTGCCGGTAATCAATACACATTCTCATTAACCCATCCTTCTTCTTGACAAATAACACTGGCGCACCCCAAGGTGAAACACTAGGTCTAATGAAACCCTTCTCAAGAAGATCCTACAACTGTTCCTTTAACTCATTCAACTCCCACGAGGCCATACGATATGGTGGGATAGAAATGGGCTGAGTGCCCGGAACCAGATCAATGCAGAAGTCAATATTCCTGTCGGGTGGCATACCCGACATGTCTGAAGGGAAAACATCAGGAAACTAACAAACAACAGGCACTGAATCAATGGAGGGAACTTCTGCACTAGAATCACGAACATAGGCTAAATAGGCCAAACACCCCTTCTTGACCATATGCCGAGCCTTCACATACGATATAACACTGTGAGTAGAATGACCAAGAGTCCCCCTTCACTTTAAATGAGGCATACCCGGTAAAGCTAAGGTCATAGTCTAGGCATGGCAGTCCAAGATAGTGTGATAGGGTGATGACCAGTCCATCCCTAATATAATATCAAAGTCAACCATGTCTAAAAGCAACAAATCTACTCGAGTCTCAAGACCCCCAATCATCACAACATAATATTGATGGACTCGATTGACCACAATAGAGTCACCCACCGGTGTAGACAAATAAACAGGAACACCCAATGCATCACTAGGAATGACCGAGTATGAGGAAAAATAAGATGACACATACAAATACGTAGACCCCGGATCAAACAACACTGAAGCATCCCTATCACAAACCAGAACCATACATGTAATAACTACATCTGAATCCTCTGCCTCAGGTCTGTCCTGAAGAACATAACATCGGGGTTGGGCCCCACCACTCTGATCTAACTCTCTGGGACGTCCCTCTATGACCTCTACCTGTACCTCTAGCACCTCTACTCCAACCTCTAGCTAGCTGGGCGGGCTGTGGAATAACTGGTGCCTGAACCATGGCACGAGAACCCTAGTGCTGAGAACTGATTATTGCTCGAGGGAAAAATCTAGCAATATGACCCGTGTCAGCACAAGTGTAACAAGCCCTCGGCTGCTGAGTCTGCTGGCCTAGTTGACCGGAATAACCACTATGGAAACTCTGAAGTGGCGGTGCACTCATAGGAGCTAGCAGTGCACTGAATGGCTGCTGATCAGTATAGTGTGTGTGAGAAACACGGCCACCTGAGGCACCGTGATAAACCTGGAGGGCTGACTGGAAAGGCCTAGAAGGATGACCCCTATCATACGAATCTTTGCCTCCAAATGAGGCACCACTGAATCGGCCTGACTGATGGGGTCTCTTGTCTGCCCTATGACCACCCCCTGTGATAATACTATCTCAACTCTCCTGGCCACATTGGTCCTCCTGAAAGGATATCTCGCTCCCAGCGTCTCTAGCCATCTAAAAACGAATAGGTTGAATGAGTCCATCAATAAATCGTCTCGCTCTCTCCCTCTCACTGGGAAGTATAATAAGGGTATGGTGGGCCAAATTAATAAACCTGGTCTGGTACTAGGTGACTGTCATAGATCCCTGCTGGAGATGCTCGAACTGCCTCTGATACACCTCTCGTTGTGTAATAGGGAGAAACTTCTCCAGAAATAGATGCCTGAACTGCTCGCAGGTCAAGGCTAGCGATCCTGCTGGTCTAGCTAAACAGTAATCCCTCCACCAAGTCTTGGCGGATCTAGACAAGCAAAATGTAGCGAAATCAATCCCATTGGTCTCAACAATACCCAATTTCTGAAGAACCTCGTGGCAGCTGTCCAGATAATCCTGAGGATCCTCGGTAGATGCACCGCTGAAGGTAGTAGTGAAGAGCTTGGTGAACATATCCAATCTCCATAAAGCAACGGCAGACATAGCTACTCCATCACCGGCTTGGGCTACCATACCCGGCTGAGCTGCTCCAATTGGCTGAACTGCTGGAGTCTGAATCTGGGGAGTTACCTGCTCTGGAGTACGAGTAGCAGGAGTCTGGGCTCCTCCTCCAGCCTGAGAAGTGGCTGGTGCTACATGAAGCAAGCCTGTATGGGTGACACTCTCTATGAGACCCACCAGTCGGATCATAGCGTCCTGAAGAACTAGGGTAGCAATAAACCCCTCTAGGACCTGAGTTGGGCCTACCGGAACTGCTGGGGTCGGAACCTCCTCGTCAAAATCAACTTGAGGCTCCGCCACTAGTGCTGTTGCTCGGGCCTAAGCTCTGCCTACCTCAGCCTCTAGCACGGCCTCGGCCTCGCCCTCTGCCCCTCGTGGGAGCTACTTGGGGCTCAGACTGTTGATCAGTAGATGAGGAAGCGCGTGTTCTCTCCAAATGCGAAGGAACATAGTAGAAATTCAATTACTATTGAGAAACCAAATCGCACAACAAGAAAGAACAAATGTGAAACTTTTCCTAACTCTGTAGCCTCTAAGGATAAATACAGACGTCTCTGTACCGATCCCTCATATTCTACCGATCTTGTTCGTGAATTGTGAGACTTATGTAACCTAGAGCTCTGATACCAACTTATCACGACCTAGATTTTCCACTCTCGGGGGTCGTGATGCGCCTACTCATAGAAGTTAGGCAAGCCACACATTTAGGATTCATAACTACCTTTATTAAAAATCCATTTTTACCAATTTAACTAACAAGAAATAAATAATTAAACAACATCAGAATTCGTAATTTAGCGGAAGACTTAAACAAAATAAACCAAATTAATGAGGAAAATCCACATATGCCTCTACCCAGAACTGGTGTCACAACATTCACGGACGATCTAAGAGTGCTACAAACAAATGTCTAAAACAAGGAAATGAAATCTGTCTCGAATACAAGAGGAAACAGTGCATCAAAATAGGTAGAAGAGATGTTGCGCCTGCGGACGCATGCAAGACTACCTCGGGATCTCGTGGACTGAAGGTTGGCTCCCAAACTACTGCTGCACACCGTATGCTGCTCCTGGATATGTGCAAAAGAGCACAGAGTGTAGTATCACCACAACTGACCCCATGTGCTCGAAAGTGCTTGGCCTAACCCCGGCGAAGTAGTGATGAGGCTAGACCAAACTACCACATAAACTTGTGCAGTTATATATACATATACAGCGGAATCGAGTTACCGAGATAACTAATCAATATGGGAGGGGGGGAGCATGCTATGGGAGAAAATAACAATTCCAAGTAAAAGTCATCTAGTAATGAAGGAAACAACACAACTCAGACATTAATAAAGGAACAGAAAGCAACAAGTGCACGGCATCACCCTTCGTGCTTTTACTCTCATCCTCACCAAGCAATGATATAATAAAACGTGCACAACATCACCCTTCGTGCTTTACTCTCTTTCCTCACAATAAGCAAACAATGCACGACATCACCCTTCGTGCTTTACACTCTTTCCTCAAAATAACCAAAATGCACGGCATCACCCTTCGTGCTTTAACAATCTTCCTCACCCAAATAACAATCACAAACAAGGGGAAATAGAATCAACAAAAATAATCATAGAAATCTCGGCAAGGAAACTCAACTAAACAGTTAAATCCTGGCAAGGGTACAACATCAATAATCTCAACATCCCAGCAAGGGAAAATAATTAATAAGAAACAATATCCTGGAAAGGGAACAATTTAAATACTCTTTCTCTTCCTTTTACTTTATTTCATATCTCACTTTAATACTTGAGCCAATGCTCCAAAGGGTTCAACCATTTCATATACGTTCACAATTGTAATATAACTTGAGCCAATGCTCCTCGATGTTCATAGGTCACAATTTCCTTTCACAAGCTTTTCACAACAAATAGGAATCTTCACCAAGGCAAGAGAAATACAACGAAATCAAGATATTCACAATTTAAAGACTCACGGTCATACTAGACACCAATGTATAGATACTCGTCACCATACCTATACATCGTACTCGACAATTACCACATAGCAAATAGGACTTAACTCCTAATCCCTCAAGCTAAGTTTAGACCAAACACTTACCTCAAACTTCCATGGCCAATTCAATCTTCAATAACCGCCTTTCCTTTCAAATTCGGCTCCAACTCAATTGTATCTATACAATAATGACTTCAATACATCAATAAATGCTAAACAATACGAACGCAATGCCTAATTATAGCTTTTCCATCAATTTTCCCAAAAACTCAAAAATTTACCCCGGGCCTGCTTGGTCAAAACACGAGGTTAGGACCAAAATCAAATCACTCATTCAACCACGAGCCCGAATTTATAATTTGTTTTAAAATTCAACCGTAAAAGGTCTAAATCAAGAAAAATAAAAAACCCCTAACTTTACCCAAATCCCTAGTTTTCTATCCTTAATCACATGTTTTAGGCCTAAAAATTCATTAGATTTTTGTGAAAATGGAAGAAAACGAGTCTAAGATTACTTACCTATGAGTTTGTGGTGAAATATTCTTTAAAAAATCGCCTAATTTGGAGTTGAGATGAAGAATTTATGTAAATGTGAACAATTCTCGCTTAAGCTACTGTTTTAAAATCGCTCGGTAGACCTTCATCGCGTTCGCGATGGGTCCCCGGCATTTATGAGGAACAGCCTTACACAAGCTTATGCGATCGCGATTTCTCATACGCGTTCGCGAAGGGTTGGGCCCCTTGAACTTCGCGTTCGCGTGCCTTTGAATGCGTTCACGTGCCTTTGAACGCGTTCACGTAGAGGAACATGTCAAATTCCATTCCAGCCCCCATTTACTCTATGCGTTCGCGGGATGTGGTTCGCGTTCGCGTAGAGCAACCCTCCAGTGCTCCGCATTCGCGATCCTTCCCTCGTGTTCGCATTGAACAAAATAACCCCTATCTCCATTTACCTTACGCGATCACGAGATTCACTACGCGATCGCAAAGAGCAACAGGCCTGAGCAGCTGTTGCAGATTTTCTGCAACTTTTACTAAGTTCAAACTTCCCGAAACTCTTCCGAAAATACTCCCGAGCCCTCGGGGCTCCTAACCAAACACACTACTAACTCAACAACATCATAAAAACTTATCCGTGCGATCAAATTGCCTATATAACCTCAAAAACAAGGAATCAAACCTCAAAAATCAAGAATTTTTCCAATACTTCATCAAGTTTCAAATTTAGGATTTCAAGTCTGAAACACGTCAAACGATGTCCGATTTTAACCAAACTTTATAGGAAGGACTTAAAACATATATAAGACCTGTACCGGGTGCCGAAACCAAAATACGGGCCCGATACTATCGCTTTCTAATAAAATTTCATTTCTAATTTTCTTAAAAATTTCAGAAAAATAATTTCTTTTAAAAATTTATTTCTCGGGCTCGGGACCTCGGAATCCGATTCCGGGCATATGCCCAAGTTCCATATTTTCTACGGACCCTCCTGGACCATCAAATCACGGGTCCGGGTCCGTTTACCCAAAATATTGACCAAAGTCAAATTTATTCATTTTAACTTCAAAACTTAGCATTTTTCACAGAATTTCATATTTAAGCTTTCTGGATGTGTCCGGATTGCGCACGCAAATCGAGGCGACTCTAAAGGAGGTTTTCGAAGCCTCGGAAGCGCAGAATTAATTAAAAGCAGGTGATGACCCTTTGGGTCATCACATGTAGTGCCCTTTAAGCGCAATAAAATATAGCGCCCTTTAACGTAGTATCTTTGTAGTTATTGAAATTAATCATTTTAAGTACATGTTAAACTCAAAAGTAAAGCTGATAGTTCAAATACAAACTCTCTCCAATTCTAGTTCAAATAACATGAGAAGACAATAATATTTGTCAAACTAAGTATTTTTATATGAACATTTAATAATTAAATCTTGTATAGTTATGAAAATTAATTATTTTATTTTAGTCAAAAATAGATGAGTAATAAACAAATATATAAAATAATAAACTAACATATAAAATAATAAAATAACATATAAAATAATAAACTAACATATAAAATAACAAACATGTTAAGTGATAAATCGAGAAATTTTCTCATCACGAACACAAGAAATTGGATACCTTGATGCTACTAGGCCTCAAATATCAAGTCTAGAACAAAAATGTGATTTATTTGGAGTCAAACTAAGTATTTTTATATGAATATTTAATAATTAAATCACGTATATTTATAAAAATTAATTATTTAATTTTATTATAGTAAAAAATAGGTGAGTAACAAACAAACATATAAAATAATAAAACTAACATATAAAATAATAAACTAACACATAAAATAAGAAACTAACATGTTAAATAATAAACAAACATATAAAATAGTAAACTAACATATGAAATATTAAAGTAACATAGAAAATAATAAACTAACATATAAAATATAAAATTATAACATAGAAAATGTACCAACCTATTTAACAATATAGTAAAAATATCGAACAAATTTTAATATTAAAGGTATTTAAATATACTTAAAGATGTTAAGAAATGAAAAAGAAAAATACTTTAATTAATATTGTTCAATTTACTGTAGTTGTCCTGTGCATCCCGGCCCTGCCTCGCTAGAGCTAATGTTGCTATAGGCCGAGCATAGGTCTTCGTACATATGGAAGGGGCAGTTATTAGCCCAGACATTCCGTGCTAGAATAGTAGATGATATGCGGGACTTTCTTAGGCCCCACCATCTCCATCCCCGTATAGTCAGACACCTTTAGGATACGGGTTTCTATAGGATTATTGAGATCGGTTGGTTGCAGTTGGATTGGTCGTTGATCACGGCTTTGATAGAGTGGTGGCGACCGGAGACGCACACATTTCATTTACCCGTTGGCAAGACTACTATCACGCTTCAGGACATGGATGTTCTGTATAAGCTGTTGATTGATGGTCGTCCTATTTCTTTACCGCATGCTATCAGAGATTACATAAGCGAGCAGTACTGGGAGATGCTGCAGCAGCTCACCGGTTTCCAGCCAGTGGATGATGCTGCATTGAGTGGGCCTAGTCTTCTACAGTTGATGTACGTTTGGCTGCATCTGGAGGCGATGAATGCATACATTATGTATGATACACCGGATCTTCATATTAATCGGTACACGGTATTGTTGATGATGCTTATAACGATCCGACCAGTCATTTCGAGCCCTAGCGCATCGTTCAGTAGTCCGAGGTCATGAGCAGCTTCATTTCAGGTATTGTGACTTGTTCGCATGGTCGGAATTTAAATTCAGGAAGATCGGAGTTAAATTTAAATGAAAACTCTCATTTGAGAAGATTAAAGTTGAAAGAATGAACTAGGATTGGAATTTTGAGTAAACAACCTCGGAACAGGATCTGAAGGTTCTAGCAGGTTCGTATGATGATTTCGGACTTGGGCGTATGCCCGGGTTGGATTTTGGATAACCCGGGAGCGACTTGGCGCTTATTGTGGAAGTTAGCATTTTAGAAGGAATTTCTTAAGTTTGTCTTGAAGTGCATTTCAGCGTTATCGATGTCCGTTTGGGATTCCAAGACTGGGAGTAGCTCCGTATGGTTATTCTGGAGTTGGGAGCATGATCGAAAGTTAATTCGGAGGCCCATGGGTCATTTTGAAGCCATTTGGCTAAAGATAGAAATTTGAAGGTTTTTTAGAAGATTGACCGGAGGTTGACTTTTTGATATCGGAGTCGGAATCAAATTCCTAAAGTTGAAGTCGGTCCATAATATTAAATATGATTTTTGTGAAAAATTTGAGGTCAATCGGATGTGATTCGATAGGTCTAAACATCAGAAATAGAAGTTTGAAATTTCAAAGTTCATTAAGCTTGTTGGGGTGTAATTCATGATTTTATCATTGTTTTATATGATTTGAAGCCTCGAGCAAGTCCGTAATGTGTTTTAGGATTGATCTGTATGTTTGATTGGGGTCCAGGGGTCCTCAGGTGGATTCCGGGTGGTTAACGGATCAAAAATGGAATTATGAAGAAGGCTGAAGGTTCTGGTTGCTGGTGTTTCCGCTCCTGCGGAAATGGGACCACAGAAGCGGCCCCGCAGAAGCGGTTGAGGGAGCCGCAGAAGCGGATTCGTTCGAAGGGTCGTGGACCGTAGATGCGGCCAAGGTTCCGTAGAAGCGGGACCGCATCTGCGAAAGTGTGTATCGCGGAAGCGGAAAAAGGGGGGTTGAGCCAAGGACCGCAGAAGCGGATTTTGACCACAAAAGCGGAACCGCTTAAGCGGGAGTAATTCCGCAGAAGCAAAAATTGCTGAAGGTAGGTGTTTTAAAGTCGGGGATTTAGTTCATTTCTTCATGGCTTGGGCGATTTTTGGGGGGCTCCAAGAGAGGGTTTTGTGTTCTTGGATTTTGACCACGATTTTGAGTATGAAATTAAGAGAAAATTGTATATTTGAGTTCCTAAGGTCATGAGTAACCTTTATCTTCGAGAAATTTTGGATTCCGGGCACGTGGGCCCGAGGGCATTTTTGTCAACTTTTCGTTCGTGGTTAGGAATTATTATAAATTCGGTTGTAAAGTATAATTGAGCATACATTAATGGATTTATATGATCGTTGGCTAGTTTTTGAGCATTGTGCGTTGGTGCAAGTCTTCGGAAGAATGTAGAATGCCGGTTGTGGATCTTTGGAGCGAGGTGAGTCGCATTTCTAATCTTGTGAGGGGGAATTTACCCCATAGGTGAGTTAAATTGGTTATGTGCTCCTATTTGTGGAGGCTACGTACGCACGAGGTGACGAGAGTCCATGCATAGCTACTATTATGCTATTGTCCGGGTAGTCTAGGATCCAAAAGCATGTTATATTTGAATTAATTGCGAACCTATTGATGGCTTGAATTGCTTAAATCACATTAAAATAATAAATGGATTTCTAAAGAGACTTAAGCTCTGTTTTCTCAAATTATTAAAGAGAATTGGCCTTTCTTGGATAATTTCTCCATGTTGACTTCTTGACTGATTGTCTGTCTGTCTGTGTTTATTTTGGAAGAGGCCGAACGCCTCGACAGGTTAATAGATGCATTTATAGGCGCGTCGTCGACCCTCGACAAGTGCACATTTATTTCTGTTTGATCGGGCCATTGCCTAGGTATTATTTGTGCATGTCTGTGATGTGGTCTTTAACTTCATTAAGTTATTATTGCCCTTTGGTGGCTTAAAAGTATTTGGAATATATTTATAGAGAAATTCTGGAAATTTACCTATGATGGAATTACGTGTTTACTTCTTTTCCTCTAGCTGGATTAGAATCATGTTTATAAAATAAATCCACTGTTTAATATGTATATTGAGGATAAATAATCTTTGGACTATTAGAGAGTGTCAGAGTTGACCATCTCGTCTCTACCCCTTCGGGATTAGGCGGGACACTCACTGAGTATACGTTGATTACGTACTCATACTACACTTCTGTGCATTTTTGTTACACAGGTATATATACCTCTAGCAGCCTACGGGGCGTAGCAGCACGGACGTTTCTGGGACTAGGTGAGCTGCATCATTCGAGGCGACCGCAGCTATGGTAGTCCATTCCAGTGTACTATATTTACTTTCTGTCCACTGTATTCCAGACGGATGTCGTATTTTATATCTCTCATCAGTAGTTTCTCATGTACTTGTGACACCGGGTTCTGGGGATGTTTTTGGATTATTTGAAAATCTTAAAAGTTGTTTAAATATTTTATTTATTTATTTGGAAGAATACACTGAGTCTTGTTTATAATGTATAAAAGAAATGTTTTTCAAAGTGTTAAAATGAGATTTAATTAAGTATTTGAGTTGGCTGGCCTGACGGCGGTGTCTGGCGCCACCACGATTCTTAGTGGATTTTGGGTCGTGACAACACGGTATTAGAGCACTAGGTTCCCCTCGGGCTCACGAGTCATGAGCAAGTCTAGTAGAGTCTCGCGAATCGGTACGGAGACGTCTGGACTTTTCCTCGGGAGGCTGCAGAACTGTTAGGAGTACTTCCCTTCTTGATTTCTTTATCGTGTAGTTCGATTCCTTTGAGGCGTATGCCTTTAATTCCTTCTCACTCAATCTTACGCGACGTGAGCGCTTGTCACAAATAGAGAATTTGAAGAATTGAAATGGCACTACAATTGTGGTACGGGATGATTTTCCCGGTATAGTTGGTTGGACTATTATAGTCGCATTTTGGAGGGATATTCTATTGTTGTAGCTCAGTAACAGAACTTCTAAGAGCCTTGAGGCTAGGCACAGGTTGCCATGATGCTTATGAGCGATTATCCGCAGTGTTGTTGCAATGGTTGGGTGTTACCCACGTGTCGGGGTAGTGAATGAATTGAAGGGAGGTTACTCAGTGTGTAATCAAGGGATTCAATATTTTTTTCCCGATAGGGGAAAGTCAATCGAACTAAGGATGGCCAGATGGGGACTGGTGGAAGTAATGAAACATGGTAATTGCAAGCGTGGTAGAGTTCTCCTCTATATGGGGGTGCTGTTGTCCTAATTGAATGCTTTAATCTTGTCAGTGTTATGATCTGCTACAATTCGCCTTGGGACAAGATATTGTGAAATAGTATTGAAGATACAACTGTCAGATATCGCATGATGCGGTGGTTTAAGATCAAATCAGAATTTCTAATGTTGACGGATCGATAAAGATGACCCTTGGAAAGGTTTAAAGTTAGTAGCAATGGTGGGTTCAAGTGCCAGGAAGATAGATTTCATTTAAGGCAACAATTGAGCAGCAAAGTATGAGGAAGGACATGTGGGAAGTGTCAGATGGTGTTTAAAACTTCTAGAAGGACAAGTATGATGAGCAAGATCGAGTGACCAATTAAGGAGATGAGTTCCGCTAAAGTGGGAGAGTGGCGGGTGTTGTATATGGGCTTGGTAGTAGGAAGACTACGCGCTTTAAGGAGAGTTTGGATCGAATTAGGGATTTTAATGATTGGTGATTGAAGTCTGTGGGTATGATTTGAAGTATGGGCTATTATGCGGCAAAAGATTGATATGGCGGAAAGGAGCTGCTCGAAATGGAGGAAGGTGCAGCATAACCCTGAATTTGGTTGCTGCACATTTAATTGATGTCTGCGAGGGGCGAATGGACTTGTGCAACTGGAAGGTGAGCTCGGACTCAGGATGGGCTATTGGTGTCATAGTGAATGTACCCCGTGCAGCGGCGTGGGAAGATGTCGAGAGGTGATTCCCCTAGGTGGATTATTTTCCCGTGAGCAGGTTAGCGGTCGCGTGATTGGCAAAGTTTCTGCAAGGAATTATATTGATTATCCAACGAAGGGGTCGATCATGCGAATGTGGATGATGATTCAGAATGTGAAAGATGGGGAATTACAGAAAGATTTCGAGGATTTGCAGCGGATGATTGCGTAAGGTTAGGTCAACAAGAGATAAAGGAGTCTGGTGAGTTCTAGAGTTGTGTAATAATGGCTTCAAGCTAAGTGGGAGAGTCCCACTGCCTAAGATTGGGGTGCATGGTGAACTACTTGCATGATTTCTGGTTATTAGCATATTGATGGATTAATTCAGCTACGAGAAAGGACCATAAGTAGTAAATTGAGCGGAGTAATTATCAAGGATGTGCTATGTTTAGCCTTATGGGCTCATGTTCGAACTTGGGAAAAGGTTCAAAATTTATGCCTTGTATAGAAGCGGGTTTAAAAGGGAGTGGTTTTGCCAGGTTCTTCGTTGAGAGGGTATTAATGTGCTAGAAGTTTCATGAAGTTGATTATATTCGGGACCAAGGTAGAACGGGTGGCTCTCAGCAACGGTCCTAGTGAATTCAAGAGGTAAAGTGTGGTGCCTAATGATGTCGAGCTTGTAGGTACAATTAAGAATCAAGCTTTGTAGCAGTTTATGAGAAGAGGCATAGAATGTTGCGGGATGTTTTACTTGTGGTGTAGCATTTGGGGGTTAAGAGATAGTTTGTGGGAATTGAGATGGCCTGGTCTCGTGATTCAAGGACACTCAGGGCGAGTGTAAATGGAGTATGTTATGTGTTGAATGGAGTTAGTCTTATTTTTAAGGCAAGCAAGGAGGAATTGGAAGAAGGTAAATTGATTAGCCATAGTTGAATTAGCATATTGGGGCTAGTGATCAGTTCAGTTCGCGAGATCAAGTTATGTGTATGATTCGTGGGGGTATGTGTGAGGCCTGTCGGTTGTCGTGATTGATGATTTATCAGGGTGTGATGACCCGGCCCGTCATCACGTGAGTTACCGCCCTGTTTTCCCCTTATTGTGTTGCTTCATGTTTCTATATCAGAATTAGAGTCGATCGGGTGTAATTGAATTGGTTCTGGTTGAAAATAAGGCACATAGCCTCTTAAAAGGGTGTTTCTTTCAGAAAAGTCAACCGAAAGTTGACTAGGTAGATAGAGGGCTCGGATGTGATTTTCGGTGGTTCGGTTAGCTTCGGGGGATGATTTGTGACTTAGGAGAGCGATCGGNTGCGTTTTGATGATTGGAACAAGTTTGTATGATGTTTTGGAGTCAGTTGGTGTTTTTGGTTGGGGTCCCGGGGAGCCTCGGGTGATTTCGGATGGTTAAACGGAAGGTTTTTGGACTTAGGAAATTGCAGAAATTGCAGTCAGCAGTTGTAGAACTTTTGTTCTATGCGATCGCATAGGGGCATTGCGATCGCATAGAGTATCTTTGAGGGGCTGTTTGGTTGATCAGTGCGATTGCATAGAAGAGGCTGCGATCGCACAATGTTAATTGGACCTGGGGTCCTTATGGTGCAATGTGCTATGCGAACGCGGGGTCCTGGGTGCGAACGCATAGGGTGAGGAGCTGGTTCTATGCGATCGCAATTGTGGTTATGCGATCGCATAAGGGTAATTTTGGGAGGTTGGATTTTTGTGCTATGCAATTGCAATAGTGGTGATGCGATCGCATAGGGTAAATCTGGGCGAGACAGAATGCTTTTAATGAAAATTTCAGTCGCGAACCCCTCATTATTTCCTCCATTTTTGCACTACCTTGAGAGCTACTTCATAGAATTTGAAGAAGATTTTATCGGGAAGTGATTGGAGGTAAGTCTCATGGTCTTAATAAGTCATTTAATCAAAGAATCATCCATTAATTCTCTGAATTTGGGTATAAATTGAAGAAGTTAGGGCTTGGATTTTTGCTAT
>MU665314.1:4235-21756 GCA_026770625.1 Nicotiana glauca
GACATTATTCATGCGCCCATAACTTGGGGCTACACAACAAATCATAATAGAAAACGAATCACTAACAGTTCATCTATTATCCTGCAGACTTCTTCATCATTACCAAGGCATATAGAAACATTACAGAGTACCAACATACTCATTACGTAGCTATCCAGCCGCCATTCCCACAATTAGGGACAACACTGAACATATAAGTTCATAACACCAGCTCACAAAATTAGCACCTTGGTGCTCAAGCCATAGGCAAAGATCCGGCCTCAAGTCCTCCTGGCTGGCCCAACATGAACTCACGGAGATTACATCTCGCCCCTCGATCGGGGAATCACAAGCCATCCAGGCACATATACTACTGAGCGCTCGNACTCTACTAACCTTGCTCATGACTCGTGAGACCTAGTAATCTAGGCTCTGATAACAACTTGTCATGACCCAAATTCCATACCCGGTCGTGATGGCGCCTCTCGTGAAGACAAGGCCAGCCAACAACCCCAAATCCTCTTTTAAACAGCTATTAAACATAAATGAATAGAAAATACAACTTATTGGCATTTAAAACTATTAATTTCATCCCAATACAACCCGACCGAGGTGTCACAAGTCTCGAGCATCTAATGAGTAGGGACACTACTATTGGTCCAACAATGTATATATACAAGATAAAAACCAGAATACAAAGATGGAGTGCGGTGCCGCGAACGCTGGTGGTCACCTTGCTCAACTACCACAATAAGGCCTTCTGTCCTGCTAATAACCCGCTACCGGGTGAACAATACCTGCAACTGCACGCAAGGTGCAGGGAGTAAAGTGAGTACTTCCAACTCAGTGGTAATAAGAGAGAATAATATCTGAGCGATAAGAAAACACGTATGGGCACACCAAAATGCTATAAAAGACAGTACAACCCTTTGAGAAAAACCGAAATACTGTGAAAATCCTTTAGAAAATCTCAAGATCAGTTCAAAATCTCTTTTACAAATATCCCTTTTTCTTTTTCAACAGCCAAGCATGTGAATGCTATATCAGATAGAGCAAGTCGGCTCATAAGTCTGCCCCTTGGGCACAGCACTCCTTAACATATAACACCAGGGTATCTGGTCAACAAGGCAAGTAACAATATGTATGCCAATGATATATGAGTGCTAAATGTCATGCCACGTAGTACAAATAGGAGTGAATGCGTGAATGCAATGCAATGCACATGACCGCTGCGGCACGCAACCCGATCCATTTGGCTACCCTTCACTCACTGTGGGGGTTCAGACTCCGGAGGGGCTCCTACAATCCAAGCGCAATAATACTGCGGCGTGCAGTCCGATCCACATAACGTATCACTGCAGCGTGTAGTCCAATCCATGCATGTATATGCATATGCTCACATAACACTCGAGGCCTGAAAGCCTCCTCACATGGCACTCGAGGCCTGAAAGCCTCCTCACATAGCACTCGAAGCCTGAAAGCCTCCTCACATCACTCTTTATGCCCTCACATATGGCCCTCGGACTCAATAGGTCCAAAATAGTCAAAAGCCCCTCGGGCATTAGTAAAACAATAATACTCAGCTCAAACAATAATTCAAATATCTGTTAAAACTCCAAGTTCGAGTAAATATAGCTGAGTTCATAAAAACAGTGTAAATCACATGGACTGAGTTCAAATAATATTTCAAATAGTGAGGAAAACAGTGATGATAGTTCATAAAGAGTTCAAATAATCGGCAATAAGCCCCAAGTATGACAATGAGCCCAAGTCATAATGATAACAACAAATCATTTACAATTTCGCGGTAAAAAACCAACAACCGGGACGGACCAAGTCACAATCCCCAACGGTGCTCTACCCCACACTCAGGTCCAGCGTGCAAGTCACCACAATACAACACTAAGATGTGCAAATTCGGGGTTTCGAACCCTCAGGATATTATTCCCAAGTATTACTCACTTCGAACCGGCGAAATCTCAAGCCCGCGATGCCTTTGCCCCTCAAATCGGCCTCCATGCGTGTCAAATCTAACCAAAATCAGTACAAATATATCATAATATGCTAATGGGACAACACCCAATCGAAAACAATCGAAATATAACAAAAATCTCAAAACTAGAAAAACCCGAGCCCCGGGCCCGCTTCTCGAAAAATTACGAAATTAACATCCACGGATTCCTTATCTCACCACGAGTCCGTACATACCAAGAACACCCAAATCGGACCACAAATGGCCCCTCAAATCCCAAATTTAGAATTTTTACTTCAAGCCCTAATTTCATATGATTTGGCTATGTTTTCATGAATTTCAAGGATGAATCTTCAATATAATCATGTATTTAACTCATAAAACTTACCTCCAATCGATTCCCAGTCGAAACCCTCTTAATTCCTCGTCAAAAGCTCCCAAGCTTGCTCAAAAATGGAGAAAATAACATAACCCTCACGGATGAAAAATGATATTAAACTCTTACTGGCCTTCAGGGGTTTCCGCTTCTGCGGTCCCCAGGCCCACTTCCGCGTGACCGCTTCTGCGGTCCTTGTCCTCTTAAGCGGAAATTCATTAAATCAAAAGGGTCGCTTCTGCGACTGGATTTCTCGCTTCTGCGAAATCTCTCCTCCAAGCCCAAACCGCTTCTGCGACTTCTTGTCTACTTCTGCGGACCCGCATAGGCGAAAATAATTCCGCTTCTGTGGAACTGCTCAACCTCACCCTCTTTTGCACCAGCGATGCCTTCACCGCTTCTGCGCAACCGCATATGCGGTCTCTTTTCCGCAGATGCGGAAATACCTGCTGCAACCAAGAACCTGCAATTCCAACTTCAAATTTCTTCCGTTTAACCACCCGAAACCACCCCGAGGCCGCCGGGACCTCAACCAAAGGCACCAACATATCCCAAAATATCATACGAACTTGTTCCAATCATCAAAACACATCAAAAAACACTAAAATCATCAATTCACGTCGGATTCAAGCCTAAGTTTCTTCAAAGCTTCCGAAACACGCATTCGATCAAAAACTCGACCAAACGACGTCCGAATGACCTGAAAATTTGTAGACATATCCAAAATCACCTTACGAAGCTACTACAGCTCTCGAAATTCCATTCCGACCCTCGGATCAAAATCTCACCTATCAACTAGAATTCGCCAAAATTCAAACTTCGCCAATTCAAGCCTAATTATACACTGAGCCTCCAAAATCAATTCCGATTTCACTCCTAAGTCTCAAATCGTCCCCCGAAGCTAACCGAATCATCATAATTCACATCCGAGCCTCCTAACTAAATAGTCAACATCCGGTTGGCTTTTCCAATTTAAGTNTCAACGCCGATAGTGAAACATAAAGTAATACAATAAGGGGGAAACGGGGCGGTAACTCACGTGACAACGGGTCGGGTCGTCACAATGATATTTTAGGAGGTGTTGGTATTTTTGGTTGAGGTCTCGGGGGCCTCGGGGTGATTTCGGATGGCTAACGGGAGGTTTTCTGGACTTTGGCTGCTGCAGAAAATTGTAGGTCAGTGCTACAGGATTTTTCTCTATGCGATCGCAGGAGAGGGGATGCGATCGCATAGAAGGATTTCGAGGGGTTGTTTGGTTGTTCTATGCGATCGCATAGGGAGTCATGCGATCGCACAATGTAAATTTGATCAGGAATTTTTAGTAGAAAATTTGTTATACGCGATCGAAAGAGGTGGTGTGCGATCGCATAGGGTTAAATTTGGAGCTGGAATTTTGTTCTATGCAATCGCATAGGGTTAGCTACAGTGCCCGAGAATGTTGCTCTATGCGATCGCAGGAGCCCTAATGTGATTGCATAGTGTTAACTACAGTAATCGGACAGAATGTTAAAAATATTTCATCCGCGATTTTGGGTCATTTTTCCTCCATTGTTGGACTTTTTGAGAGCTTTTTGAAGGAAAATGAAGAGGGATTCAAGGAGAATCGATTGGAGGTAAGATTTTTGAACTTAAAAACTCGTTCTTATTGTGAAATCCATCTAGAAATTCATAGAAATTAAGCCTAAAATTGAAGAACTAGGGCTTGAGAATTTGAAATTTGATTTGAGCATTTGATAGGCCATTTGAGCTCGGATTTGAGAGTGCTTGGTATGTATGAATTCATGGAGAGATAAGAAATCCGGTGGTATTAATTTCCTAATTTTTTGAGAAGTGGGCCCGGTGCTCAGGTTTTGCTACTTTCGATATTTTTGCTATATTTTGATTGGTTTTCGATTGGGTTTGTTCCTTTGGCATATTGTGATGTATTCGCTCTGATTTTGGTTAGATTCGACGCACGTGGAGGCCGATTTGAGTGGCAAAGGCACCGCGAGCTAGAGATTTCACGGGTTCGAGGTGAGTAATACTTGTAAATGATATCCTGAGGATTTGAAACCTTGGATTTCACATCATAGTGCTATATTGAGGTGACTTGCATGCCGGATAGTAGGCGTGGGGTAGAGCACCGCTGGGGATTGTGACTTGGTCCGTCCCGATTGATTAAATTACCGCGTATTTGACTGAAACTACTTTTTATCATCATAATATTGGGCTAATTGCCACGTTTGTGCTTCGTGCCAACTATGTGAATCGTTTAGGGATTGATATCACTGTTTTTGCATTACTTTGCATATTATTTGATTTCAATCCTGAGTTTAAACACTGTTTTTGAAATGTTCAGCCATATTTCTAAGATTTGAAACTTAAGCTACTTTTTCTGACATTTGGAGCTGAGAGCTATTACTTTAATATTGCCCGAGTGGCTTACGTGCATATTCTAGACTGAGGATGGATCGGGCTGCACACCGCAGCGATGCTATGTTGATATTGCGCTTGGGCTGTAGGAGCCCCTTGGAGTCTGAACCCCCACAGTGAGCGCGGGTACCCAAATGGATCGGGCTGCGTGCTGCAACGGTCATATGCATTGCATTGCATTCATGCATTGGTTCCTATTTGTACTACGTGTCATGACACTCAGCACTCTCATTTCATTTGGCATCCATGCTATTTCTTGCACTGTTTACCAGATACCCTGGTGTTAATTGTTAGTGGAGTGCTGTGCCCGAGGGGCTGACTTATGTGCTGATTTGCACTATCAGTCATCGCATTCATTTGCTTAACTATTGGAAAGAATATTTTCAAAGGAAGTTTTAACTGAGCCCAGATATTTTCTAAAGGATTTTAGATATTTTCTAAAGGATTTTCACGGTTTTACTGTTTTTCTCAAAGATTTGCACTGCCCTATATAGCATGATGGAGTGCTTTACGTGTTTCTTACCGTTCAGTTATTATTTACTCTTATTACCCACTGAGTTGGAGTACTCACTTTACTCCCTGCACCTCGCGTGCAGTTTCAGGGAATTGTTACCCGATAGCGGGTTGAGCTGATTGAGGATTTTGCTATCGTAGCTGAGCAAGGTGACCGCCGGCGTTTGCGGCACCAGACTTTGTCTTTTGATTCTAAAACTTATTTTGTATATTATTGGCCCTGTAGTTGTGTTCAGATTTTTTTAGATGCTCGTGACTTGTGACACCCCGGTCGGGCTGTGTTGGGTTGTAGATATCGATTATTATTGTCATTAAGTTATATTTATCTATTCATTTATGTTTAATAATTTTTAAAGAGGCATCGTTGTTCTGTTGGCTGGCCTTGTCTTCATGAGAGGTGCCATCATGACCGAATTTGGAAATTGGGTCGTGATATGTGAATCTGCACTTTGAATGTGAAACACTTTGGATACAAGTTGTATTTCTACTATTTCTTTCATTTTTGTATTATGATACAGGTAGACCTTATATTATGCATGTTAGTCTAGCCCTTTCTCGTGTTGCTGAAGTCTTGTAAAGTAAATCCATATTTGCCCGTTAGTCTGATTCTGAGAGGGTATGAGCATGGGGTTTGGACTTAAATGAACTGAAGTTCTGATCACATAGGTTACACAGTATTGAAATGGTTATTTGGACATATATGTGTCATGAGATTCCTGTAATAGAAGTTTAGGTTTAAGCATTTGATTCGTACTAGCTTGTTCATGTGTTAATAGTTAGCTACTATTTATTGTGACTATTGGGGTTTGCCTTTTCAAGAGATTGTTGGATGTGTACTCATGAGGAGCTACTGTTGAGCATGTTAATGGGTTTAGCTATTATTGAATATATTAGCAGTCTGAATCATTTCTGTCCTTTAAAAATTATACAAATGGCAGTGTTGTTTCTTTTCTTCTGCGAAATTTCTCTTTTAAAATCAGTTTGAGATTGGTTATTGAACCAGCATAATTTGGGTTGTTCTAGTTATGCATTCCCATAGTATTTTGTTGGTATGAGGTTTTGGTACTTTTAATTAAGAATTTCAAATTCAGTTTCATATCTTGTTTAATTGCAGCAATTGATTGAAATCATGATTAGCCATGGATGTTTATAGTTGATGCCACTCATCTTATGTTTGTCCCACTTTTTGTTTTAACGTGGGCTTCCAGCAATAACTTGTCGAAATGGGCCTTTGGGCCTGTTCTATTGCCGTCCCTTGGCATGTTTCTGAGCCATTTCAAATATTATTTGACCAATTGGGCCTGGCCTGCTTGAGGCCACAAGGCCTATTGCTAGTCTTAACTACCCCAAATAACCAAATGATCAGTTTCAATTTAATATCAGCCCATTAAGCGTTAAGTTTAGTGAACATTAGCTTGAAATAAAAAATGCAAATTCTCTTAGTCTTCTAGTTAATGAATTAGCTTTTTTCTTTATTTAGACTCGAGGTATGCCATAAACCAAACTAGATAACCCATGGCCTTCGAATAATTAATTTTGACCTTTTAGAATTCGAGGTGTGTCATTAGCGAATTTTTCATGACCCTCGCAAACTTAAAAGTGCGTAGTTGCTTTAGGCGCGTAATTTTAAAATTAACTTCCTTAAACTCAGGTGTGCATTTCATGTAACCCAAATTTAAATCTCAAAAATGTTAGATAAAATAGGTCGCAGACCGCGGGTGCATTTCATGTGGCATGGTTCAAAGACATGTTTTAAATAGCGTTGAATCTTCTTAAAAATGATTAAAAGCGGTTAATAAATTTAAATCTACCATAGGTTAAAACCTGTGTTAAAATTAGATAAATAGGCTAAATATAATAGTTGAGCGACCGTGCTAGAACCACAAAATCCGGGAATGCCTAACCTCTTCTCCCGGGTTAACATAATTCCTTACCCGGATTTCTAAGTTCGCAGACTATAAACAGAGTCAATCTTTCCTCGATTCGAGATTTGAACCGGTGACTTGGGACACCATAAATTATCCCAAGTGGTGACTCTGAATTTTAAATAAATAATATACCCTTCCGAGGATGGTAAAAAGGAGGTGTGACACCCCCCGTCTGGCTGTCCGATGGGGGAGAACTAATGGGTAACATCGCTCGCCTTGTTTGGCGTGTCAATGGTTGATGGGATGAATGTTTCTGAGCTTGAAAATTTTGTTCGGCTTTCCTCCCCCTAATGCGCTGCTCCTTTGTCTCGCGCAGGCTGGACTTTTCCTTCACGCTCTTTTGGTGAGTGATCGTATTTCTTGGTCTTTGATCTGGGAGAGACTAGGAAATTTCACTAAGAAATCCCCATAGACGACGCCAAATTGTTTGACTCAAAAATTATTAAAATCTTTTAGAGCAAATCAATCAAAGATGAAGGGGTAAATCTTAGCCAGACATAATAAATTCCAAATCAAAGATCTAACAGCGTGGATCACATACGAGATGAAGAGAAGGTAGATGATCTTATTGAGATTTTAATGCAATGTTTCCCATCAATCGATGAGGAGACCACTTTACATGTGTTTTCTAGAAATTCATAGATCTCTATCAAGAATATTTTGAGAGAGTTGTTTAGATATTGGGAGAGAGAGAAGGCGCAACCCCCCTCCCCCCTCCCCCGTGTTGAAAGCTTTCCCTTGATATATATAGTTGTGGCACCCTTGCCTTTTGCTGAGCTCCATGTTCTCTTGCCTCCAATGTGCTTTAGACGTACCTTTAAGTGTCACCCTTGCCGACTCGTCGGATGTCGGGGAGGAGATATGGAGTGGATTATATTATTTTTTGATGCTCGATTATTCAGGCATGATGTTGGTTAACCCGGTCGCGACAGTCAGATTTTGACCAATACAATCAGAATGTATAAAAGTTATAAAAAAATTGACCACTTCCATTATTGTCCAAAGCCAAACGTACTTCCGCGTTCTTTAATGTTCTTATTCCTTCCTTTATATATTACTAGTACTAGTTTCTGAGCACGCGCTTTGCGCGTGTTGTTCAAAAAATTAAAAAAAATAATATACATAAATAATATGCAAAAGTTGTGTGTGTTATAAAATATTTTTTTTAAAACTCTTAAATTTGATAATTGTTAATTCGGTTTAGGAGTTTGAATATCTTACCAACTCATCATAAGAAGATTTAAAATTTTTAGGTTACTGTCAATATTATGTAGCTACTAACATCGTACTTACAATCACATAAACATATATACGTTGATACATTGAAAATATTTGCCTGCTCCATGGGTTAGTATAATGATTTTGCCGAGCTTATGCAAAACTACATTATGACATGCTCTACACTCGTGACTCACTTTAGGCGCATTTTAATAAATCTTTACAACTACGGGTACGGTTCCCGTGACGTGGTTGCGATACCTGAATTAATTAGTTGTAAAAAGTGAATGTACGTAGTTTAACTAATTGCTAATCCTTAAAAGTTGGAACGTGCCATTTAGTGAATTTTCATGGCCTCCCGTAAAGTTCCTAACGCGTAGTTGCTTTAGGCGCATTAGTTTAATAATATTATCTTCTTAAATACGGGTGCATATTTATGTGACCCAAATCCAAATCTCAACGGAGTCGAAATATGTTGACAACCACGGATGCACTGGTGCGACGTGGTTCGGGACACATTTTCACGACGTTGCAATTCTTATTAAAATAAAAATAAAAGCGGGTTACTAATAAAAGGCACATAAGTTAGAACATGTTTTGAAATCAGATAAAATCAAATACAATAGTTGAGCGACCATGCTAGAACCACGGAACTCGGGAATGCCTAACACCTTCTCCCGGGTTAACATAATTCCTTACTCGAATTTCTGGTTCGTAGACTGTAATACAGAGTCAATTCTTTTCCTCGATTCGGGATTCAAACCGGTGACTTGGGACACCATAAATCTCCCAAGTGGCGACTATGAATCTTTTAATTAAATAATCCCGTTTCGATTGTCACTTCAAGTTGGAGATAACTCCCTTTATTATACCCTCCCGGGGGTGTAGTAGCAAAAAAGGAGGTGTGACAGCTCTGGGGACTCTACTGGGGATACAAACCCAGAACTTCGGTTCAGGGTTTAAGAATTCGAGCTTAGAATAATTGTTATGTTTGGCTTTATCTGANGCCCAGGTTTTGAACCTAGAATAATTTGACTCCATGTCGGATCCTTAATAGGAGCGCTTATTTGCATCACGTGCATATGACTTAGGGGACTCAACACAGGGGTTGGGTCCATCTAGGACAGGTACCCGGAATAACAGACCATCTTGATGCATCCTATGTGCTACAATGTTGCAGTTATTCAAGGGGAAAATGGTCATTTGGCAGACCAATAATATTTGAGGGCAAATGAAAAAATGAAAAAGAAAAAAAAAGAGGGTGAAGTGTGAAAATAAAGCAAGTGGGGTCTAGTTATGTTTTTGTTACATTTTATTAAGGAAAAGAACAAAAAAAAAATGAAAAATTCAAAAGATTTTGCATTTTTATAATTTTTCAAAAAATCAAAAATAAAAAAAAAAGAGAGGAAAAAGAAAATCTAAAAAAAAAAGAGTTGGCATATTTCATCATTTTCAAGGAAAAAGCAAAAAAATATTTTCTTTAAGTTAGTTGTTTTGTTTAATTTTTCGCCCGTATCCAATCTGTCCGAACTACGCGAACCTGATTCTCGTCTCCCGGGGTGGGATACGTAGGCATCCCACATAGGGTCCGGTCTTCCTAGTAAATCTTAGGCTTTTGACTTTGCGGGATTTTAGCCAAATTTTACACTTCTGGCCACCTTTTGGCTAAATAAATCACTTTGCAAAAATAATCGCAACCATGTCTTGCATGTGTCTAATAGGGAATGTTATTGTCTCACATAGTGTTGGTTTATATTTTCTCATATAGGGTTGAATTTACTTACCGGAGTTCGAGCATGACAGATACCCCAGGACCGCTGCATTCAGGAGTTGCTTAAGGAGATTTATTTTTATTTTTAGTTATTCTTTTAGTTTGTTTTTTTTATGTCGTCTATTACTTTCTAATTTTGTACAGTGATGTCAAGTTTTTGTTATTGTACTTTTATTTTTGACAAGGTGTGGTGTAATTCAAAAATCCAAAAAAAGGGAGATGTTGCATTTTATATTTCCGTTATAAGTTTTCTTTAAGAACGCTAATTCTAGAAAATGAAAAAAATATTTTTGAGGTTGTTTTTCCTTTAGGCAATTAATATCTAGTACTTAAAATAAATTATTTTATGTTTCCTTTGGTATATTAGGACCAAAATTTAAAAAAAGAGTAGAATTTTCTTTTAGTACTTCTTTAAAAGCTTCCTTTAAGGTGTTAATTCCAAAATCCAAAATGATTTCCTTTTGAGGTGTTTCTTTGGAAAATTAGTGAAAAAAAAAAAAAAAAATTCTTTTCATTAGAACTTTAGGATATTGTACATAGACAATAAAAATACTTTAGCTGTTGTTTGTCAATAGAATTTCTTCTTTAGGCAATCAAAATTTAAATCTAAAAATATTTTATTTTATCTTTTTTATTGCTTGTTTTGAAATATTGTGTCAGGATATCAAATAAAAATTCAAAATATATTTTTGTGGTTTATTCTTTAGATTTTCTTCTTAAAAAAATAAAAAAATAAAAATAAAAATCAAAAACTATTTTCTCTCTTCTAGGACTTTTCCTTAATAAATTATTTGTTTCGAAAAAAAAGAAGAAAAAACATGCCCGTTAAGCTTGAGTTTAGAATAGGTCATAGAACATTAAGTCTAGAAAATTCAAAAAAAAAATGATTTGCTTCTTTCATTTCTCTTTCCTCATCAGAATAGTCATTAAAGTAAAACGAAAAAAAAAGAACGTTGGTTTGTTCACTTTGTTCCCATTTTTCCAGAATTACGCAAAAATCTGATTCATGCGGGGTCATGATACATAGGCAACCTACATAGAGTTCGATCGAATCATTTTTGTTAATTAAAAGAAAAAGGAAAAAAAAGAGAGAAAAAGAAAGAAAAGTTGGTGAAATTGCGGGAGGTGAAAAAAAAAAAAGAACGATAATCAGAAAGAAAGGGAAAGGAAAATGAGCGAGCTAAAGAAGGGCGAGGAAAAAAAAGAAAAGAGAGGTTGAAATGAATAAATTGGGATGATGCCAAGTGACCTTATGACCCTTGAAGTCATTCTAGAACCGTTAATTGTTGATAGGTGCATTGCACGCAATGTGATATTATTACCTGATAAATGCCATAACGCTTACGTGATGGCTTCACTTTGTTGTAATCATAGCAGAAAGGTGGTTGGTTTGTGGATTTAAAGTGGTAACTCCTCTCTACAATACAACGACAAAAGGCAATGACAGACAACAACAGAACTGGGTTGGTTGACACCGGGGCCCGAAAGCAATTGGTTGAACAGAATAGTGGGTTGGTTGAAGAGGTACGGATGTTAAGACAATACATGGCAGACATGTACCAGGCCTGGATGACTGGGAAGGCACCACCCCCGCCACCGCCGATTTTTCCAGATGCTGCCCTTACCCAAACTCCCAACACAATGCCAGATGATCCTCCATATTCTTCAGATACACCCGCTTATCACAACTTTTCCAACTACCCTGGTAGCTCATCCCTCATCCTCCAATTACCTCTCCCCGAAATTACCCTCATGTCATATCCACTACCCCAAACAAAGAATACCCACTCAAAGCTCACAATGCCCAGTATCACCCCCAGAGGTTGCTCGCAAGGTCCTTGATTCATACAAGAGGAGCTCCCGGGATGAGCTTCATGCCGGAAATGAAAAGGTTACAGGAAGAGAAGGGCGAGATGGGATACACAGGAAGTTGAAAAGCACAGAACAGTCCTTAAGGGACAAGCAAAGAGTGGGAGGTCAGGGTAGCATGACTCGCAAAGAATTGATTGTGCCACATGACGCCCGCATGCCCGCAGGGTTCAAAGTACCAAAATTTAACTTGTATGATGGGCGTGGAGATCCGGTGGCCACCTGAGGGTCTATTGCAATGAAATGAGGATTGTTGGAGAGAAAGATGACTTGATGATGGCATATTTCAGTAAAAGCCTAACTGGGGCAGCTTTGTACTGGCATGGCCGTCAAAATGTCAATAAGTGGCTTAAATTGGGTGACATGGCTCAAGATTTTGTCCGATACTTTCAATGCAAATCGAGTGTTACCCCAGATCACTCCTCCCTGTCTAAAATGGAAAAGAGGCTGAAGGAAAGCTTTAACGAGTTTGGGCTCAGATGGAGGGAGCAAGCTGCTCGAGTCAGTTCCCCGATCAGCGAAGAAGAAATGGTTAAGCTTTTCCTATAAACCCAGGGACCCACCTACTACAGTCATTTGATCTCGGCCCTGAGAAAACCTTTCAATGATGTGTTAAAAATGAGGGTGTAGTAGCGAAAAAGGAGGTGTGACAATTGTCTCATCCTCAAGAAACTTTAGTCTAAGTAAACTCCTAATGTCAGTTGAATAGATACTTAAAAGCCTAATCGATTGCTAACAACACAATATAATGTAGGAGTTCCAATTGTTTCTTGTTTGTTCTAATAACCGTTTAGATCACTAAACTTCTCAAATTACCCATATATTTGATAGAAACGAAGAGAAGCTTGGTTGAATAACAATTAAAAGTCATTATAATTTATAGGTACTAATATTGATTCATTATGGTGAAACGTAACTTTATCATTTAAGTTGACATAAATTGTGTATTTATATTAAATACTGGAATGTAAATTTACATCTTTGTTCAAAAAGGTATTTGAAATAATGATTGCTTGAAGGGAAAAATAATCATTCAACTTTTGATGTCTATTTTGGTCTTTCAATCTTATACATTTGGTTTCATACTTATAATATAGTATGATGATTAGTACTCGTGCGGATACACGGATACTAATCACGTCAAATCTTTAAGTTATTTCGATTGTATGTAAATAATCTTAAAATTTATACTTTCTCAATAAATATAGATAATCATTGGATCCTAAAAATAGCCAGGAAGTAAAATAATAACTCATATTCATAGCAAAACAATAAAATGTTGAGACATTGAATGACTTTTTGGATACGACTTTTTTACCACTACTTGAACTCTTATTTAGTATGTTGATATCTCTTAAAAATATTTCTTTTTCAGTTTCTAAAACATTATTTTTCAATAATAATTATTTTTATAATAATGTAATTGAAAATATTATTCTTAATTCAAAACTCATTTTAGTATGCTTATCTAAAAATAAAAAAAATTCTTTAGCTAGTGATTTTTTTTACTCCGTTTTGATATTTGACATTAACCATGTTAAATATCTGAGCTATTTGAATTATATGTAAATAACCTTAACATTTAAACCTTCTAAATAATTAAAGATAATCGTCAAATATTAATTAAGAAACACTATATGAAAAAGATTAATATTTTCTCAATTCTCGTAATGATAATTTTATTTTTGCACTAGTCTCATAGGTGTCATTGGAACCTAAAAATAGCCACAAGGTAAAATAGTAACTCATATTTATGGCAAAGCACAAAGATTGACACAATATAAACGATTCTTTGATTACGATGTGACTCTTATACTACGACTTGAACTCTTATTTAGTATTATTTTATCTTTCAAAAAATATTTTCTATTTTGAAATTTCAATTTCTAGAACTTTATATATATTATAATAATAATTATCTTTATAATGATGCAAGTAAAGATATTATTCCTAATTTAAAATTCACTTAACCAACTATCTAAAAATTTAAATGATTCTTTGGTCGAATTTATTTCAGTATGACTCCACTTTAAATTTATCGATATCTCTAGCCCCAAAATTTAAATTTTTGATACCCTATATATACAAAAAATCTGTTCTTTGAATAAATATTAAATTAGTTGACTATTATTATAAAACATTGCATATATTATCTTAAAATTGTCAAAAAGTTTATTTTTCAATATCATACTTGGCTTAACCTCAATGCAAACTACTCAAATTGCTTTCCAATTCAAATTCGAATATCATATCAATTTGTTAGTATTAGTGATTTTTTTAAAACGACACATAATGTAAATTAAAAAAAATCGAAGATATCCTTATCTTATAATCTATGTATTTGAGTTGAAAAAAAAATATTTGAAATCAATGAAATTAACTTTTAAATTTTTATACTCAACAAAGATGAAACATAGGAAGAAATTTGTTGTCATCTTTTATTTATCGTTTCTAGATCTTTCTAATATTTTTTCATTATTTATTTTCTTTTATCTTATTTTTTATGTCATTGTTTCTTTTGTTACAAAAATATTAATTTATTTCACTATAAAAGGATGAGTTTTAATAAAAAGTATCTACATATGAACTTTAATTATATTTTTAATATTTGGTTGAAATTATTTCATATTTTTGTCTTGGCTTTATCTAATCAGCCTTAATATGTGCTCACCTGACCACTTAAATTAAAAAATTAAATGATGTGTAATTTATATATAATCCATATATAATATTTATATAATAGTGTGTTGTCGTTATATCATCTATTTATATTAGCTATAAAAAAGAAAAAATAAATATGGACGGATATTATGTAAATATTTTACAAGATTTCGATTTTTGAGTTTATCCATGATATAACTTCTATTATAATAATTTTAAAACTCTCATCTAATGTTCAAAAATATCTTATCTTTTTATTATCTTAGAATTAAAAAAAGTAAAGAGTTTTTTCGAAATAATTTGTTTACATTTAAAAAAAAAATATTTCACGTCATACCAATTTTTTCTTTATATATAATTTTCGTTGCACTTAAAAGTCTCTATAGAAACTATCAATTAGAAATCAATTTATCTCTTGTTAAGTTTAAAAAAAAAACTTTCACATAATCTAATGATTCAAAACTAATATTCTTCAACGAAAAAAAATATTATACCCTTGAAATATTGGCTTGACTACACCTAAATGAAGGAGTTCAACTTGTACCCTTCAATTTCCTGAATGTTCCAAATTGAAATCTAAACAAATATTCTTCAAGAAGAAAAAAAAGCAACTTTTTTTTTAATCTTGACTGATTTTGTGATGTTTCTTTCTCCAGCATGTATGTTACTTTATTATATATGCAAGGAAACTTTTATTTGATTTTGTAAACTCTTTTTTGTTATTTAGATAAACATAGACGTTGTAACGACCCGACTGGTCGTTTTGCATTTTAGAATCACGTTCCCTTAAATAAAACTTCTCGCACTTGCATTAGCTAATTTATAACTTGCGAGGACGGTTGGTTCGGGAGTTGGAAGAGTTTTGAGTAAAAGTATGACCACTTGCTTCTTTAGGATTTTCTAAAAGACCAAGTTTGACTTCGGTCAACTTTTTGAATAAATGAATCCGGATTCGCGATTTGACGATTCCGGAGGGTCCGTGGTAAAATATGAGACCTTGGCGTATGACCGAAATCGAATTCCGAGATCCCTAGCCCCAGTAATGAATTTTTATCTAAAATTATTAAATTGATGTTTTAAGGAATTAAAGAAACTAAATAATTATTGATTCCATAAGTATTGGGCTCGGATTTTGGTTCTGAAACTTGGTACAGGTCCGAAATATCAGTTAAGACTTGCCCGTAAAATTTAGTGTCAATCCGAGTAGTTTAAGGGCGTTTTGGCCTGTTGGAAGAAAATTAGGAACTTGAAGTTCAATAGCTTGATTCATTTGGTTTTAGGGGGGTAATTCCAAGATTTAGCGTTGTTTTGGGTGTTTCGAGGGTTTGAGTAGGTCCGCCTCGTGATTTCAGACTTGTCGGTATGTTCAGATGGGGATCGGGAGCCCCGAGCGTCAAACGAGCGAGGTTTGAGTGAAGTGGAAAAGTTGAGGAATAGCTGAAGCATTGCTGGTTCTGTCATAACCGCATCTTCGATTCTTGGACCGCAGATGCGGTCAAAAGGTCGCAGAAGCGGCCAAGGGCTGTCACGACCCAACTCCCAAAACCCGATCGTGATGGCGCCTCTCGTGAAGACAAGGCCAGCCAACAAACATCAATACCTCTTTAATACTTACTTAGCATAAATAAGTCTAAAACATTAGTATAATTTATCATATGTGCGGAAGAAAAATAATAAAATAGAGAACCATCCCGATACAGCTCGACCGGGGTGTCACAAGTCACGAACATCTAGAAGGATTTTTAAGTCAACTACAATGTAACGACCTGACTGGTCGTTTTGCATTCTCGAACCCCCTTCCCTTCAATAACTCTTTCCGCATTTACTTTAGCTGAATTATGACTTTTGGGGGCGGGTGGTTCGAAAGTTAGAAGAATTTCGGGCAAGAATAAGCCTATTCGCTTCATTCATATCTTCAAAAAAGCCAAGTTTGACTTTGGTCAACATTTTGGGAAAACGGACCCGGAATCGCGATCCAGCAATTTCTGAGGGTCCATGGAAAAATATGGGACCTGGGCGTGTGCCCGGAATCAAATTCCGAGGTCCATAGCCCGAGTAATGGAATTTTTCGTAAAAATTGTTAAGTTAAGTTTCAAAGAATTAAATAAACTAAGAAATTATTATTTTCATAGGTATCGGGGTCGGATTTTGATTCCGACAATTGGTACGAGTCTGAAATATCATATAAGACTTACCCGTAAAATTTGACGTCAATCCAAGTAGTTTAAGGGCATTTTGACCCGTTGGTAGGAAATTAAGAACTTGAAGTTTATTAGATTTGATTAATTGGTTTTGGGGTCCCATTCCGTGATTTAATAATATTTTGGGTGTTTCGGAGGTTCGACTAGGTCTGACTCGTGATTTCAGACTTGTCGGTATGCCCGGGCGGGACTCGGGAGCCCCGAGCGTCAAATGGTCGAGGTTCGAGCGAAGCTAGAAATTTAAAAGGGAGCAACATCTGCTGCTTCTGTCATAACCGCTTCTGCGGCTCTTGGACCGCAGAAGCGGTCCTGTAATCGCGGAAGCAGAAGGGGCCAGGCCCAGGGAAAAACGCAGAAGCGGACCCTAAGACTGCAGAAGTGGTAGGCCCAAACCGCAGAAGCGGTTCTATTTCTGCTTATGTGGACTCGCAGAAGCGAGTTGTGGACCACAGAAGCGGCCTAGTCTCTTTGGTCCATTTCCGCAAAAGCGGTCGTATGTCCGCTGAAGCGAAACCCGCAGAAGCGGGATTTCTTCTGCAGAAGCGTAAATCACAGGGGGTCAGTGTATCATTTAATTTGATCTTAAGCCCATTTCCCCCATATCTCTCTCAACTCTAGGGC